>JAOXJP010150746.1:0-13116 GCA_025762735.1 Platanus orientalis | reverse complement strand
TGCTAGAAGGACTAGAGGAAGGCCAAAATTGACCTGGGTTGAAGTAGTAAGGAGGGACATGGTAGCTTGTAATTTAACGGCAGATATGGCCCTAAACATAGTGGAATGGCGGAACAGGATTTGTGTAGCTGACCCCAAATAGTTGGGACAAGGCTGTTTGTTGTTGTTGTTGCTGTATATTATATGTATACTTTAAATTCCATTTCGAACAAGACCATTAGATTAGTAGTGGGCAATTGGGCCTGTTTCAACAAACTATAGCTTGGGCTAATGGGCCATTAGGCTGTTAGACCTATTTTGAAAAATTCACCTTTGGGCTTTGGCGAACCAAGCCAAGCTTGAGACAAGCCTGATTCTATGAGCCTGAGCTGAGCTGGGCAAAGCTCGGCTCGTTGACACCCCTAGTTATGGTCAAGATATTGTGATGGAAATTAGTTTTTTTGGAGTTTTAGGAAGTTTAATTAGACTGCAATTTAGAAAGTTTGGAATGGAAAAGCTATATATATATACATTGTAACTTAGGATTTATTATTGATTTTGATGATTGACTGAAATTTAAGTTCTACAGCTGCTTTGTCCTCTGGTGTGATTCCAGAATTTTGAAGGTGTGATGCTTTCAATCCTATGTGTGACTACAATGGTATCTTTCTCATTTTCTATTTTTAGTTTTCTGTTATTTTCTTTTTTACTTCAGATTTCTTTATTAAAACACTAGATTAGAGCCTTGGTCTTACATCAATTTGGTATCAGAGCTTTCAGCGTTGGTCCTACATGAATTTGTTATCAGACGTTTGGTGCTGCATCATAGAGATTGACAGTATCAAGGAATGATCTTACAGGCACCCTCTGCCTATTTAAGTCATTGCATAGCCAAGGCATCCAGCTATAAATCTATCACCCACCTTGTCATTTGGTCACCATCCTTTTCCAAGATGATAACTTATCATGGGCCTATAATTCAACTATAATTATGTGACGGGCCACTGAGAGAACATCTACCATTCTGTATTTCATCAAGGTTCATATGTATTTTGTCCATTTACTTTCAATAGACTACAGTAGTTGTATTTGCCCTATCATTTCAATAATTTAAGGAATGTCGAAGAAGACATCAAATTTGAAGTGGTAGTATGAAGTGCTACAAGGGGATGTCAATATTAAGTCCATTTTTATTATTGTGGACACCAAATTAATAGTGGTGGAGAGTCTAGGTTGAACCAACACTTGGGCGGGTGGCTTACCAAACATGGCTAATTGTTCTAAATTTTTGAAAGAAGTGAAGTTGGCAATAATTAATCTCTTGCATGGTGTAAAAAAGGATAAACAAGAAAAAGCTCGACAGCAAGAAGAATTTCATGATGCCTTGATTTGTCCATTGCTTGGCAATGTTAATAATGGTGACAATGATACTTTTTAGGTATATAGTGGAGGTCGGGCATAGTAGACAATGATGATATTGAGGACTGTAGAGATGGAAAAAATTGTATTCAATAAATCTATAATTAAGGATATGTGAGATGAGGGTCGATATCATTGTCACCATGCAAGTGCTACTTCATTCAGTACGGTTGGTTGTAGATCTGGTGCTGGTGGCAGTAGATCTAATTCAAGTGGTGGTAGATTTGGTTTGCCTCATTCTTATACTGCGAGGATCCTGGAACCACATATGGACCCATAATTTTTAGACATCAAGATGCATACCAAAAAAGGATAAAGGATATCTTTAGTTCAGTACATTTAAAAAAGAAAGAGGAGATGTTTAGTCCAGCAGATGTGAATGAGATTGAGAGACTCTTTGGAGACCAAGGTATTATGTGAAGTGATGATACAAGGTAATGTGAAGTTAGTTAAGGCTGCATATAACAACCAACGAATGAAACCCTTTGGACGCTGGATGAAGGCAGTAGTTTGTGACAAAATTGACTAATCGATTCCATGGCCTCTAGTGGGGGAGCTAGTCAGTAGATTCATTAGCCGTAAATATTCTTCATGGATTTTTCATTTTGTGAAGGAAAGAGGCATATTATTGATGGAATCGGATGAGGATCTCATTCTGGTCTGTTTGGAAGGATCAGTGAATGTGGCCTGCAATTAACTTGTTTTGGGAGTCATCTGGCAAAGCTCTGCTGAATAAGAATTAATGCTGTGATTGATTACTGCAATCGGTAATATTTTTATTCATCAAAAAAGAAGAAAAGATAGGCAAATGTTGTGGCGACTTTCAGGTCTCATTGGGATGCCAGCTTGTTAGGTTGGTAAAGTCTGTGGGGGTTCATACCACAGACCTGGGTTCTAAACCCGTCTTCACCTATTAATTACTAACCACTGACCCACGTACATATCGAAAAAAATTTCAGGTTTCATTGGTCGTTGTTCTCAGTTGAACTGTGATGGGCCTGAATTGGAATGAAGAGCTCTACAATTAAAAGGGTTCCAAGGATGCTATGTGTTCATGACAGATGGGTCTTCTTTTCACTGTAAATATCAATAAAAGAGGACTTTGAAAGTGAAGTGAAGCCGGAAAGTGGTGGGGGAAATGGTGCTGATAGTTGACTCTTGCTGGAGAGACATGCAAGGTCATGGAAGAGTGACGATCCCAAAATAACTTGGAACCAAGATTGAACCTGAGAAGATATGTCTGAATACCACTTCAGGTAAGCAGTATCTTGACTTACACTTTGGTGTGAAAGGCATTGGAATCGGGAGTGGAGTCTGGGAGTAATGATGGTACTGTTGTTAGAGGGGTCTTGTCAATGGACGATGGTCCAGCTGATCGACATGTCTTTTTGGAAGGTTTGCGTCAAACTCAAAATTGAAACATAAGGGTAAATTGTAATTGGACATGTGGGTGAAATTGAAGCAGGGGACACTGCATAGAGGACAAAAGGTCTTTCTACCAGGGGGATAAAACCAGAAGGACAATAGGTCTGTTTGAGGGAATGGTAGAAGGAAGAATGATGTCAAATAGGTCTTCTATCGTTTTGCAGAAGAAGTTGCAGTTGGTTTTCTACATGCACAGCTTCAACGCTATAAGCGATGCAGCGGGGCCTTGGCGACCAATGTTTCCTTAGATGCTGTTGGTGTCATGGAATCATGCATGAGAAGTAGAAGTACTAATCGGGAGGATAGTGAAAAAAGGGGTGGAGCTGAAAACTTAATTTACTCAAGAGTTGGGGTAGGTGACATCACATTTGACAAAATTAGTAAGTATAACGATGATCTTTGTTTCTCTCTTATTTGAAGATGTCTGGAAGTACTTTGAGATCAACATTTTTTCAGAATTGGAGGAAAAGTGGGGTAGGAGGGGCAGACGGGGTTGTGTGGTTTTCAGGGTGTGAGCAGGATGAGAGGAGATATGCAGTTGAAATAATAAAAAGGGGGCAGGGGGAGGACTGTGTCCAAGGGGGTTGAGGGTGACATGATTGTGCTTACGGGTTGTAGAGGGAGGGAGTTGGATTGCAAGTGAAAGATTCAGGGTGGGGATGGCGGCGAGTAAAGAGGTTGTGGTACAGGTGTTGGTTCTTAATAGAGATCAGGGAAGGGAAAGTTGGCAATGGCTTTCTGTCAGAGGAGGCTACGTTGATATCCATCGGAGAAGGGTTGGGTACAAGACAGTAGGAAGAGGTAGAGGATTATTTCTGACTCCCAAGGCCTTGGCAGTGGATCCATGTGTGAAGGAGATACTTTCAACATCCATATGGGAAGCTATCAAGGGAAGAAAGGGGAGCTTCGCTTCAATAGAAGTAGCTTGAATTCAAGAAGATCTCATAGCAGAAGTGTCACAATGTCATGCCTTGGATCCGATTGGTGATTGAATGCAAACACGTGACAAGTAAAGGAATCCTTAAGCCGATATTCACCTCCTAATTTGAGGGAAACGTGCTTCCATGGGTCTTCTTGCCAAAATTTCGGCAGCACCTCCTCATAATTGGGACCTATGGGGACAAATGTCACATATCAAATAAAGTATAATCTGATAGACAACAATTTATAACAATCTCCATAATCCATCCATCTAAACAAACAACATATAAAAATTATCCACGAATTGTCCACATGGCAACCATATTCGTTCATAAAAGAAAGGAAAGATATATATGCATGCCCTTAAAATGATCACCCATACATCGTTGGTCACCAAAATAAGGCTTGACCTAGTAACCATACAAAATTCACTATAACTCAAAATACGTGTGGACTTAAGATAAATACCTGAAGGGAAATGAGTATACAGAGCCACTCTACACTAAGTTATGCACTCCTATGTACACTATACATCAAACTAAAATTACAAAATACCTCAGTACTGGAAAATATCACTAGTTTTGAGGATCTGCCCGGCTTGAATCACCACGATTGTCTCTATTAGAAAAAAATGGTATTAAACATGGGTGAGCTACACTAGCTTGGAAGGGATCCCCACATTTTACAATTTATAGTATACACATACACACACTAGCAATACAATATGCAATTATTACATGAAGCTTCAACAAATAACAATGATAGTTCAATGACAGAGCATAAAACAAACTAAGCAATTATGTACATGCATAATTATCAAAATCTCTATCATAAGCAAGTGATAACTCATCACAAGGAATTCATTCTAGTACATCATCATAACCTGACACATGCACTCATCTAAAAAGTATAAGCTCATAGTCTAATAGGAGTACATTAACAAGATATCTCAAACATGACAGATAATAAACACTATTTTATGTGAAGATGCATGAAGTGCTAATGCATGTTTGCAAACCTGGCATTCTTAAGTGCTAAAACCTCATGATTTGTAGATCATTTTCAAGCAATGCCAACCACATAAGAGCTGTGTGAATCATGTCTCAAGCATTGTATAAGCACATATTGCTATCTAGATCCCGTTTGGTGGTGGCCAACCTTCTGAGTAACTCCGGAAAAATCTGGGGATCCCTTCTGTGCCTTAATACATAGGGAAGACAATAACTAAAAGTTACGCCCCGTGAATCCCGCTTGGTGAACTCCTCACAAGGAATCACGTGGGCAATTCCAGATAAGTTCGGAGGTTTCTTTTGCTCCTCATTACGTAGGGATTAGCCAACTCTGGTGCGTCCACCAGGCCGCCCCGGCCCCCGGCCTCACCCATGGAGCATTATCTAAAGTATGGATCTTCCCTTAATGTGAGGCATCCCTCTCTAGGAGCATCACTCAATGAGTGGAATCACATTGACTGTAGAATCCTAAGTATTCATAAGTGAATCTACCGTTGCCATCCTATATTGTTAGCAATAATTATGCATGCAATGTAGTTTCACAAATGCAATACACTTGAAGTCCAAAGACTAGCATTTTTAATTAGTACATCAGTTCAATCCATATAAAAGACATTCATTATAAAGTAATGCTATTTTATGCAACACACGCCCACTTTGGGGTTGTTCATAGGGGTTGATATATCCCAAGTGATGTCTTAACAATTGGCCAATATATGACTCTAACTCAACAAACAATTCCATTCCACATAATTTAAAATTTTATAATATCGGACTGCTAAAGCTCCATTCTCATGGACAACAATATGAAATCCCATAGAAACAATTATATTTATTCAAAATTGAGAAAACAATAAAGAATCATTTTTATCCATTCCATTCAGCATGTGATGCAGCATGTATGTAGGATAGTGATTGCGTGCTCAGGAAATAGGAATAAAATTGCTAAAATAATAAAGAAAAATAAACAAGATTCCTACTTGCAAGTCCACATGCTAATTCAGATAATTCTTAAATTAGGTTCAACATGCAATAGAGGAATTAAGGCGTACTAAATTAATAAACAATTAAAGATCTAACTAATATGCTTTGAATTATCAGTGAGATATAAAAATTTAGTAATGGGACTAGTGCAGATCAATCCAGAAAAGTGCCTAAATAATGCCAAGATCAAAGAAACAAGCTAAATAATTCCAAGAGTTATTGAAAAAGGTTCAGATTAGGTTTGTTATATATTTAAGCCTAGGACATTATTATAATGATGGTCATTTTAGGCTAGGAAGTTGAAATTCAGATCTAGGCCATATACCATAACATGCTAAAAGTGCCTACTTTCATATATTTGAAAAGAGAGCCAAAATTGAATAACTAGTACCTGAATCTGATGTAAAATGACTCCTTGATGCTCTTAAAGTTGATTGTGATCAATCTCCTAAGCAAAGGAACCGAGCTTTGAGGATTTCCAAAATTCAAAAAAAATTTACAATTCCTAGAAGTAGTACACCACCAGCCCCCTGGAAATTATTTTATTTTATTTTATTTTATTTTATTTTTTGAGGTGGGGCCCAACCAATAGTGTCGTCTAAGAGCCCTTCAAAGTCTAGAGA
Organism: Platanus orientalis; assembly: GCA_025762735.1. Taxonomy (NCBI): domain Eukaryota; kingdom Viridiplantae; phylum Streptophyta; class Magnoliopsida; order Proteales; family Platanaceae; genus Platanus; species Platanus orientalis. The sequence goes on along the minus strand of JAOXJP010150746.1, from coordinate 6,755 downwards.
AACCACCCTTGGCAAAACCTTGCCCGATGGAGATTAATGAGTGATTTCGTAAAATCACTTTTTTTTTCTTTGTTCATGCCTGGGTATGTGTTCTATGGTTATTAATTTTCAAAATTTCAAAATTTCAACTGTTGGATACTTCATGATGGATCGTCTGGGAGTGGAGTGGAAAATGCCCTGGAGAAGACTACACGGCTAAAACTGCTCTAGTTTGTGAACTGGAAGTGATCTCGTGAAATCACTTCCCTGCTAGTTTTCATGCTTGGGATGGGTTGGACAGCCTTTAACTTTTCAAAACTTAAAAAAAAAAGTGGAAGGATGGTATAGACTGGATCATCTAGATGTTGTGTGCACTATGGAGGCTTCAAATCCTACAATATCTTTACTTGTTGCACATGGTGATCAATCTTCCAAAATTCCTTTGCAAACCACTTTCATGCCTAGGCCTGAGAAACCCAAATGTGGTTTTCTTAGGACTGATATTTGAGTCAGCTTATCACTCCGACTTGGATCGCCTAGCACTTATGGAGCTCTAGAAAAAACTACTTCGAATAAAGCTTCAATAAATGGATGATGTTAATGATTCTGGTACTAGACCTTTGATTTCAGCAACAAAAAAATCAAAAAAATTATGCAAACAATGATAAGAAGAAAGGAAATGGGGAGGGAGTGGCCTCCACCACTAGCATTAAACTAGGTGGGGGCCTAGTCCCATTCTAGGGTTTTGGGTCTCCATTATGCAAGCACAAGGAGGAAGAAGAACAGCTAGCTGTGCACTCAATTTCAAAATTTATTGCCTGATAAACTAGGTTGGTTGTGGGCTCTATAAATAGAGTCCCACGGCCAGGTTTTGTACAAGAAATAGTAAGTAGACAAAATAACCCCTCTCAACTACTCTCATGAAAAAAATACCCCTAACTAAAATAATTATGAAAATACCCTCAAACACATACTAAAGACTATACTACCCTCACCAATATGTATCCCCTTCCAACAAGAGACATGAAACAATCATAAAAATAAAATAACTACTGTACTGAAACCACATCATAGGCACATCTCTCCTGCGCCTCCTCTAGTAGACCTGGAACTCGCGCCTGGACCCGATGTTCTCATCAACATGTCTTTAAGATAATATTGGTTTTGTTCCTATCTAAACATTTAAAGTTCAAAGAATAAAATAAATAAGAGTCTTAGGTCTCTCTACATGAGTGTAAATCAGATTCAAGAGTATCCATCTAATTCATTTACAACTTTCAAGTAATTATTTAGAACACAATACCAAATTAAAGAATTCATGATACAAATCCACAGCATAGTTTATATCTATATCAACCCTAAAAGGATATTTTCATGCAACAATCAAATTTATGCATCTTGAATTCAAAGAATACTTTCAACAACTAAAACTTACATTTTTCATCAAATATAAACCAAAATATTTGACATGCAAACATAGATTGCAAACAAATTCACACAAAACCCACTATAAATTGGAGAATATGAGAACCACTTACCTAGTTTCTGAACCTAGTTGCAGGGATTTAGCAAAATCCCTCTTTTCTTCTCCTTTTTCCCTTCCTTTTCTTCTCTTCTTTCTAGTTCTCCTGCCCGTTTTCCCCCTTCTCAGCTCTTCTATTCGGTCGTTCATGAACTGGGAGTGAAAATCCCCCTCCCCCCCTTTTTCTTCTATTTTTACTTCTTTTCTTTTGTATTCCCCAAACTGCCTCTGCATAAAAGGGCAAATAATGTTAGGGGCATTACACAATGTTTTCTTAAAAAAATTTAAAAAAAGGCCAGCAGCTTTTTAGGAGTCTCCTTCGTAGGTCATGAAGAGGATGCTTTGTCTCTATTTGCGGCACTGGAGAGGCTGGAGGAATGATGCAAAATAGCAATCTTGACCATAAAAACCCCTATGAAAGGAGCCTAGAGAGATCAGGAATCTGAAGTGTACTGTAAGTCTGTAAACTATGAGTAGAACTCTGTAAACAAAAACGTAACCTGGCTAGGAAGATAGGGGGCTTAAAGAATAGTGGCATATGAAGATCTCAAATTTATCTTGGAACATTAAAAGGCTTGGGAGCTGTGAGAATTGTGAAGGATTTCTAGAGGAGGGTGGTGTATGTAGGTATTTTGAAGGAGACAAAACTGTGCAGGGAGTTATGTTCAAAGTAATGTTTCGCTATACACAGGTGGATTAGATGGCTCTTCTATCAGTGGGCACAGTAGGCGGCATCATTATCTTTTGGGATAGGAATTGGATTGGGGTGCTGAATTCGATGGTAGAATTGTTTTCGGACTCTTTGAAGTGTAGAGTGCGGGAAATGATTTGGTTTGGATTCTGTTTGGGGTTTATTGACCAACAAATAGAATGCTTTTTTTTTCCTTTCAGTTTTTTTGGGGAGTTGGAAGCAGTTAGATCTTGATGGAGGAACCATTGGTGTATAAAGGAGGACTTCAATGAGGTCAGATTCTTGGAGGAAAGAAGTAGGGGAAGGGGTATGATGAGAACCAGAGAGACAGAGACTTCCTGCAATTTCATTGAGGAGAACCCCCTTAAGGATATTCAACTTTCTGGGTATTTTTTACTGGGTCAAATATATAAGATAATCCAAGGCTGTGCAAGTGGATCGTTTCTTGGTTTCTGTTGACTGGGAAGACCACTTCCAAACACCTTTTTGTTTGGAAGATTTGCCAAGGTTGATTTTCAACCATCTTCCAATAATATGCTTGGTAATGGGATCATTGCTTTCAGGGCCAAGACTGTTTGAGGTTATGTGGCTTATGCATCCTGATTTTACAGAGTTGGTGAAGTGCTGGTAACTGTCTTTTGATGAAGGTAGACCGGGCAAAAATTTTCAGCTAATGTTGAAACTTCTAAAAGAAAAGCTCAAGGTTTGGAATCTTAATGGGCTTTTGGTGTTGTTGAAGTAAGAAAAGCATTTGGGTTAGCTGATATTGCTAAGTGGGATAAAAAGGAGAAGAAATCTGGGTTAGATAAGGGGAGACTCTACTTAGGGTCTTATTGAAAGAGGAGTATGTAGTGTGGTCTAGGTGGGGGGAAATGAAGTGAAAATATAAATTTTGTGTCCAGTGGCTGAAGGAAGGGGATAATAATATTAAGTTCTTTCGTTGCATGGAACGCTGTAGAAGAGGGATTAACTATATCTCTACAATCAAGGAAAGGGAAAAGTATATAGAAGACAAGGAAGCCATTAAGCGGTTTTTTAGGAGAATCTTCTCTTTGATTAGGTTTCTATTTCAAATGAGTTTTGAGGAAAGGGAGTTTATTTTGTTTGGGGGGATTAATCTTTTTTTGTAAATCTGTTTTCTCTTCTTTTGTTGCTTGCTGTTTTCTTTCAACGTTTTGGTGAAGAAGAAGAAGAAGAAGCTGCCCCTATTACCTATCGTGGCAACCAAAACAATTGCAATTGCAATCTAGTTAGAGGTAATACACTGGTGTACATCTCTTCCCTTCTCACCCTACTCTTGGTTAGGATATCCACAGTAGAGTTCACTTCTCCTGGGATCCATAGGAGCACGATGTAGCTAGTGAACGCACCTCCTTAACAAGATGAGCTAGCCTCCATGTCCCTCGACTTCTAGAATTGAGCCATCCTATTATTGTGGATGAATCCTCCTCTGTTACCACCTATTAAAGACCAAGGAAACAAATCAATCACAGTCCAATGAAGGTTCGAGTCGATGTTGAAATTGCATCCCCTATCCCTATGAGGCCCAAGAAAGCTTGCAAGCACACTTCTATTTACCATGAATTTTATCATTATTATTATTATATCTAGAGAACGCACCTCCTTGTCTGTTTGTTGTTGTTATTATTATTATTATTTTTTGATGAGTAACTATCAATAGCTTTATTAAAGAACAAGAATATACAAGCAGCAGCTTATAAACAAGCAAGGATACCAACAGGAACAAGCATACAAAGAGAAGAACTGAAAGGAGACAAAATATACAAAGAAGAAACACAACCCAATAGCTTTGTGCTCTAAAGCTCATACAATCGCTTTATCTTATAGCCCATGCCCTCGGCTGAACCCTCCTTCCTAGGCCCCACCTCTTATGGGTCCCGCCTCACATGGGTGCCCAATCTTGAGTGTGCTCCCATTTTCCACGGGCTGCCCCACTCGAGCCCGGTGTGAAAATGCCCCTGCGTTACAATGCCTTGCAAAAGAGCACAAAAAAACATTCTGCCTCTTTCCTTTCTTATACCTCCTCCCCATTGATGACAAAGGTCCACAACATTTTCTGGCATACAAAATATAAGGGAAGACCGGACATAAAGAAACCCTACACCTTAAGGGTAAACTTGCAATGAATAAATATGTGTTTTCCTGATTCATCCTCTTCCCCACACAGACAACAAATTGAAGGAGACAAGGCCATGAAAGGGCGCCTCCTTTGAAGCACAATCATAGCATTTTTCTTAATTAGCGAGGCAACCTAATTAAAAACCTTTACCCTAGGTGGAGCTGAAGACTTGCATGTGTTATGAGCAGGAAACTTTGAATAAGCGTGAGAATCCTCAGAAAGGATGTGAAAAAAAGATTTAACAGAGAATTTCTCATCTGAGGAAGTACTCCAAATAAGGTTATCTTGATTTTCACTAGACATACACAATTGGAGGTCCAACAAATTAGCTAGAAGGGGGACCTCCCATTCATATAAGTCCCTCGTGAATAACAGATTCCAAGACAAGCTGTTCAACTCATAGGACAAAGCATCGGCTACCAATGCGTTCTTATGGGAGGCAATTTTAAAGAGACAAGGATAGGCTGAACCCAGGGTGGAATTTCCCCATTAAAGATCCTACCAAAATCTGATTTTTCTACCATTCCCTATAGTAAAACGAGTGTGAGTAGAAAGAGGGTCCCACTTGAATAATGTGTTTCCAAAGAAGCGAATGAGAGTAGGCTAGGGTTTGATTGTAATCCCATTTATTAGTATCTGCCCTGTATCTGCTTAGGATGATGGATTGTCATAGGCTTCTCTACTCAGTAGCAAAACGCCAAAGCCACTTCCCCAACAAAGCTGAATGTCTCTCCTTCAACCTGCCCAAACCCAAATTCCCATGCTCCTTGGATTTAATCACTTCATTTGACTTCACCAGATGATCCTTTCTCTGCCTCTTCCCTTCTCATAGGAAGTCTCTTTGATACTTTTCAATCTTCATTGCTACCTTACAGGGCATCTTAAACAGCGACATATAGTATATCTCGGGATGGTTACCAAAGCGGCCTTAATTAGAGTTATAGTATATCGGGATGTTTACCATGAATTTTATCATTATATGTGGTAGCTTATATTGATTTAATATGCTTTAAAAATGTGTATTTGTGCTTTTTTATCATTTTCTAAAATATGGGATAACATTTTCAAATATTTCCAAATGTTTTCACAGTTTTTTCAATATTTATTTTAGACATTTCCACTTCTTTGACTCCATGATTGTTTCTATAATAAAAAACTATTATCTTACTGCCTTTGTCTATTCATGTAAACTACATAATAATGGTTTTTGAGGGAGATAACATGTTCATCATCTTATGGCATAGCATTCTACTTGGCTAAAAAGTAGTATATATTAAGAAAGTTTTGAGTAATTCAACATTGATCTGAAGAACATCTTTTCTGGTTTGTATGTGCAGACTATATTTTTTGTGCAGCTACATCCATCTGAGACTCGAAAAGTGGTGGAACGTCTTATCAACTATGTCATTTACAAGGTGATTATTGTTTATGGTTGATTAATTTCCAGCAGCCCATCATGCACACTGTATCTAATTGAAGGTTGTATATCTATGCTTTTGCTGACTACAATTTCTTAATGTTTAACTTTGGATTTAATTCAAATGCCTTAATACTACCATTTTAAATTGCTTACATCCGAATCCTTTATTTATGGTGCTATAATTGTGCTTAGGAATGTACACTAGGTTGTTTTTGCTAAAAATTCTTCTTACACTGAGTTGTGGGATCGTTGGTATTATGTGATCTTTTTTTTTCTTAGTAATGTAATCGAGATATATGCAGATGTAATAGCTTATGTACTAAATGAAAGGATATAAATAACTAAATATATGCAACTCATGATAAAGAGCCGAACATGTATTGATTTCCCTTCAGCTATCTCTCCCGTTGCTGCTGCAAAATGTAATAGTCAAACATGAGGAAGATCGTCGAGATATAACTGAAATCCTTTGAAATCCTAACAGATTTTATTGGCAATGCCTTAGTGGTGCAAATCATTGAGCTTGATAGGGGATTTTGTTATTTTGATAGTATCATGTCAGAGAGTTACTTGTAAAGGCTACTTTTCCGCTGTTGTATATTAGTTGTTTTTTTTTTTTTTCTAATAAAATTGATTGTTAATTATCAAACATAAAAAAAGCATGGTAGGGGATTTTCTGAAAGAATTAAACTAAGTGTACCTCTGTAAAATGGCTGTGCGAATGCTTGTGGATGGCCATGAATGGCCTTTGTGATGCGGACAAGAAACGACTCTTGTATGTGCCACCACACAAGAGAGCAAGGTTCAAATCATGTGACATGTATGGGTTAATTTAAGGGGTGGGTTATTTTTGTAACAAGACTGTTTGCCAATGGGTAGAATAGGTTTTTATTTTCAAGGGTCTACTTGTAATATGGTTGAAAAGTCATTGGTTTATTTTTTTGGGAATTAATGGTTGGTCGTTGGGGGGGGTATTTGTGTCTTTTAGTGGGCTGCCACATCA
>JAOXJP010150735.1:0-13117 GCA_025762735.1 Platanus orientalis | reverse complement strand
GCTAATTATTTCCCTTTGTAAAACTCAAGGTTGAGTTTTTCGAACAAGGGGGTTTTGATGAGGACATGGAGGCAATGTGGGGCCTGCATCTTGGCCTTGGTGGGGTCTACGCATGGAGGCAAGCAAGGAAGAGTATGAAGGCATGGTAGGAGGGGCTTGGTTTTGTTTTAGAGTGGTCTAGTAGAGATTTTATTAATATAATTTCTATTTTCATTAGTTATTAGAGTAGGACATGGGTGAAATTTTAGTTTTTTATATAGGATAAAGTTGTAACTAACTTCAAAATAGGGTTTTTTGCAGGGAGAAATTTCTTCCACACGATTTAAGGGAAGAGTAATTTATGTTTGATGGTTATGATTGAATTAGGGGGGGGGTTGGCTTATAAAACTGCCCTTACATTTTGTACTAAAATTTTAATGATTGAATGAAAAAAATTTTGGTTGTTCACTTGCTCTTCATGAGTGGAAATACTTCTCTTCAAGTTTTTGGTGCCTAAATTTGAACTTAGGTTGGTGATTTCCTAAGTGTGGGGTTGGTGATGACTTTACAAGATACCTAACTTTTCTTTATCTCTATTTCTCCTTCGTATTTTTTTTTTCTTCTTTCTTGTTCTTTACTGTATTCCATTTTCTGGTTTCTTCAATCATGCATGTGCAGCTTGAGTTTTTATATAATTTCATATAGTTAGAAATCTTGGAATAACCTGAAATTTGGTATTCATACTCCTCGTATACATCAGAATCACTCGGTCAAATTTCAGATTTTTTTGACGCATGACCATGTGTATTTTGGTAATTTTGGATTGCTGCCAAAAAATTATAGAATTGCCCTTTTAGGTTTCTTCCTCCTTTTTCTCCTGTCTTTTTTTTTTTTTTGTTTCAATTCTCCCAAAACCATCTAATCAAGTTTCTTTTTTTATTTTCATTAAATTTTGATTATTTAAAGTGTGCATAAATTTCAATTCTTGGTTCTTTAACCTTGTTCTTCTTGTTTTCTCTACATCTCTAATGTTTTATTGAGATTCTTGGCTATCATCCTACATCACTTAGCTTGAACCTTGGTTAGGGATTAACCAAGTTTGGGTTAGGGATTTTCCCACAAGGTACTTTCTTCTCTTTTTTATCATTCAGCTTCTTCTCTTTGTTATTTTGTTGTTTCAGCCTGTAATGATCTTCAAGAAGTTTTAAGAAACATCCTGGACTGTTTCTTGGTACCTTCCCTGCATACATCTTTCTTACCTCATCCTCCTTGTTTCCCATCACAAAACCTCTAATTTCCCACATCCCAAACCAATCGTCCTTGTCTCCTAACCTTACCCTCCTTTTTCAATTCTTCATCAAACCTAACCTCCATTAATATATTCACCTGTGGTTAACCCATCTTCATATTTTCTTCTTGTTTCCTCTCAAACCAATGTTTTCCCTTGGTCTAACCCTGCGGAACCCTGGAGGATGATCTTCTTGGAATCCTGATTTAAAATCACTCTTCTATTACATTGTACCATGCAGCAGTTTCTGTGTGAGTTTCCCTCACTGGTATTGCAGTCGAGATGGAAATCTCTTGATCTCAGGTCTGTGGTTACATCAGAAAACTAATCCACTGTTGTTGGCTTAATTGGAAGAGTAAAGCACCACCCTCACGGAATTATTGCTGTCTTCAATTGGGCTTCTCAGCTGTTCTATCAAAGTGCAAAGTGTTACTATTTAAGAGATCTGATGAGTTTGTAATCTGTTCAAGTGTCGTGGTTCTTACCCCAAGTACTGTCCCTAATCAGTTGCTATACTATCCATGTTAACTCCATAAACATACATATACCCCTGCTGTTTTAACCCATAATGTCTCTTGGTTATTCCCAATATTCAATCACTGTCTGACCCTGTTCTGAACCTGATTATACCAGTCCACACTCCTTTGATAACTGGCTGTTTTGCCCTACTACTAAGCCCAAACAGCAAGTATTCATCAGCTTCGATCACCTTGCTGCCAAACCGTGATGTACCACACTTAACAGCCCCTGTTTTGACTTTTATCTAACTACCTATGGCCTACCTAAAAACCCCTTTATTCATCCACTGTTTTAAAGCTTAAAGTCCTCTTATATCCTTGCTGTTTTGTTCATATTTGAAATCAGAGATCCATACCTGAGAGCTTTTACACCCTTTCATCTTCAGCCTACATTGTATTAGCTGTTGATTGATAATTTTGGGTTTTGTGCTGCATCAATACACCATCATGTCGAAACTGTGCCATGAGTCTCGACTCTCTGTATAGATGATATGCCAACAATCACAAGCACTAAGGGATAACCAACACTGCCAAACGATCACCGTATATGGAGCAAGACAACTCCATTCAACAATCAACAAGCCAATAGTCAGCACAAGAGCACGAACACTTGGAAACACTTCTGGAAACACCAATAATAACTACCAATACTGAAATACCAACACTTTCAAATGATTCCCAGCAATTTGAAGAGACACAACAGCTCACCGTTCAATGCCAACCAACCACTTCAACAAATCATTATACACTGCTATGTTATTTCTCAAGAGAGAATTCAATCAGTCCGATAAAGACATCAAATGTCAGACATCAGAGCTGGAACTCGCAATCCTTCCATAACAAATCATTCACTGCTGAACTCTGAATATGCTCCTACAACTTTGAAAGTTGTACAACACTTCAAAAACTCATGAAAACAGAGCTACAGGATACACATCTTGTCACATACCCTTTGAAACTACAAGTATGCCAGGATTTCAACCTAGGAGTAGAGCCTAGATACTCCAGCGAAGATCTATACGCAAATGCAGTTGTCTATAGTTGAATAACAGCAAAGAACAAACCCAAAAAGCATGAACCACGCAAAAACTAGGCTACACCAGCCACCAAACGCCTTCAACCGAGCATCCACCATATAATTGAGGCTAAACCAGCGAGCAACCAGCATCAAACAGCTAGAGGTCACAACAAAGCACTCATTAAAGACTTCAACAGAACCATATATGAGCAGATTCGACAACTTTGCATTCAATAGACCACCAAAATCATGAAAGAACGTGAGGAAATTTGTTGCAACTATGAAGAAACAGCTCCAAACAGTGAATCAAACCCAAGTAGAGGCTACAATCTATCAGTAGGGTCTCAATTGTGCAGGATAGTGATAGTGTAATGCTCAACACACGAGAAGGTGGAGCAAAAACATGCAAAAAATGAAGTTATATGGCTAGGAGTCAACTTGAAAGGAGAAAAAAACTAAGAGCATGCTCAAATCTTAACCAAATTCAATGAAACTTGAGCAATTACAACTCCTGGCTACTTGTGCGCTGGCTCAGGTGTCTGGGACCTCAACCTGGCTCTGATACCAAGTAGAATCACAATGTATGAGCCTCCTTTCTCTAGGAAGAAGAAGAATTTAAGAGGAAATACGTATTGAGATTCTTGAGACCACTCTCACATATTTTGCTTCATATATAAAAAAAGTAAGAATACCAATACTATACAAAGACATGTACCTTTACAAATATAACTCCATATATCCATGAAATACAACAACTGCCACCCGTCTTCTTCGTTTCCTCAAACAAAACTTGGGTCAGGGTATATTTTTATCCTCTTCTAGTTCCATTCAAGTACAAAGTTATTGTGATTCTGACTAGGCTAGTTGTTTCACATCTCGCCGATTCATAAGACGAAGATAACCCACTTTCTTGGAAAAGTAAGAAACAAATCACTGTCTCTTGTTCATTTGCATAGGTTGAATATTGTCCTATGGCACAAACTTGCTGTGAATTGCAATGGTTGAAATATCTTTTTCAGTATCTCGGCATTATACATAAGGGAACCCATTCTTCTCTATTGCGATAATAAGGCTGCCCTCCACATTGCAGCTAATCCTTTTTTTCATGAGTCTATGAAGCACATCTGATAGATTGTCATCTCATTCAAGAGAAAATTCAATCGGGATTGATTTGAACCTCTTATGTTCCTATTTCTCAACAATTAGCTGACATCTTTACTAAATCTTTGGGCAAGGATCAATTTAGAGCATTATGTTGCAAGCTGGACATTTATTACATTCACGCTCCACCTTGAGGGTGAGTATTAGAAAATATATATATTTTCAAAGTAAGAAAGATAATTTTTGTAACCTTCCTGTGTAGATTTGTGTAGTTACATTAGAATATTTCTTTGATTTGTAAGCATATATTATTATACACAATCACTCCCTTGAATCAGTGAAATTTCTTTGTAATACATTATAACTTTCTAATTAGAAATAGCATATGCAAGATGAGATTTTCTCTCAATCTAATTTTATTATGGTTGACGTAAATAGGATTTTAGAATGGTTTCTTAAGATTTCTTTGTGACTAGCACGGTTTTTGCCCCTATTGAAGTGTGGAGGTTGTTAGATGCTGAGGCTACTGTCTAGCATAATATTGATGAGAACTCATCACTTTATTTCTATTTTTAAGTTTCTTTCCATTGTTTTGGGATTTCTATATCAGTTTCTTTCAATAGTTATTAGGATTGGTTCTTCTCTTAAGGAGAAGAAACCTAGGCTTGCTACATCTACTTAAAGCCATTTAATTTAATTGTCTATTTTCTTCATGCTGAATAAAAATTAGTTTTTGAAAGAAGTTTGGAGGCCCAATTCCCTAGAATCATCTTTTTCTGTATTCTTCTTTTTTATTAATGGGATTTTAGGTTCACATCATTTGATATAAGAACATCTGATCTTGAATGGAAGATTGAGAGTGAATTGATCGATTGAATGTGAGATGCAGATTGTGATGGAGTTGCTAGAAGGAAAGAGAGAGAACAAGGTTTTGTAGATTTGCAAGAAATGATGAAACAACTATTTAACTGAGATTAAAATAGCCCTCAACATCACAGAAACTGTTTTTTTTTTTTTGTGTGGTAATCTCAGAAACTGTTGATGTTACTATATAACCTCTTATGCAAATTATTGGAATTGATGTTTCAATAATCTTTTTTAAAGTCCATTTTCTTAGCCTTCAAAATCAAGTATTCAAACTAATCAAAATTAGTTAACTGAGTTGGAACAAGGAGGTGTTGTTATCACGTTCTTGAAAATAGTTAAGGCCTCCTAGTTGATGTGCAAGGGATTGTGGCCAAGTTAGCTCTTGGATACAACCAAGCTCATACTGAACTCCTTGTCTCACTACAGGTTTGAACTACTTAGTAGAGACAAATAAAACCTCTCTTGAAATTTATTTCCCAAATGGCCGGTTGCTTGAAAAATGTATGTCAAAAACTTTCTAAATTTGTTCAAACTTTTGTCATGAACTCTCATTTATGAGTTCATTAATATATCTTTTAACTAAGTAAAAAAGACAATGTAGGCACCAACAAATCCAAGTGGAAACCCATTGATATGTGGTGGTTTACAACATGAGGATCTAGGCTATTGTAGTCACGGAAGAAAGCTGATCTAGGTGCTAAGTGAGGATTCTAGTGTGTTACATATTGATTCAAAAAATAAAGAAAGAATGAGAAGAGAGAGGTCTTTAATGGCCATTTTTTCTTATTCTTTGGTTTCTTAGACTTACATAAGTCACATGTCTTCATTTTGCTAATTTTTCTAAGTGTTCAAGTGTCTATGAATGAGTTTTTAGCCCATTCTTATAGAGAATGATGTTGGGATTTGTCCCATTATCATCTCACCGGCTTGGTTGGTTAGCCAACCTACCATGTGTCCAACTCTTATAGAGCATACTAGTGATCTCAGTATGGTCCCAAGGAGGGTTGATGGGATTTGGGCTCGAGGTGTACGGAAATACAACCTAAATTAGCTTACTCGTGGATTCACTTACAAGCCTATTCATGGGCTAGCTCCACTTGTGGAATCATTACAGTGCACTCGTGGGCTTTACTCTACTTGTGGACTTAGTTCATTTTGGGCCCACTATTACTATTCATGGAAACCATTTTCGTCCACTCGTGGGAACAACCTACTTAGGCCCATTTACTCTACTTTTGGAGTCCACCAGGCCCATTTTGTTTAACAAGTTGGGTTATTCTTTGACTACAATCACTCTCTTGAATATAAAAATGTTTTAATTGCTTATTTTAACTTAGAAGGGAAGGCGATACAATATGATGCCGCATGTATGAAGGACAGTGAGTGTGTGTACAAGAGATAGGAATACAATTACTACAGTAATGAAAAAAAATAAACAAGATTCCTATTCGCAAGTCCATATGCTATTTTAGATAGTTCTTAAATTAAGCTCAACATGCAATAGAGGAGTTTAGGGCTTACAAAATAATAAATAATTAAATACCTAGATAATATGTTTGATTATTGTGTTAAATTAGGGACAGAGAAAATTTAAACAAGGCCTAAACAAAAACATACTATGGCTGAAATTTCCCAAAATGCCTAAATTTGGCCAAAATTAAGGAAACGAGCTAAATAATTCCAGGAGGTCTAAATATGGATTTAATAATATATTTAGGCAATTACAATATAGTAGGGGTGATCTATTTAGGTTAGGAAATTGTAAACTCAGATCCAGGCCAAATGCCATACATGCCAAAAGCCTCTAATTTTTAAGGATTCAAAAAAAGAGCCAAAATTGAATAACCAGTACCTAAATCTGATGTAGAATACCCCTTAGATGTTTTTAGGGCTGATTGTAATCAAAATCTATGATCAAAGAGTTCCCAAATTGAAGAATCCGAAAGTTCCAAAAGTTGCCGAGTCCTAGAATGGTTGTCGCTTGTCTCTCAACACTTTATATGGGTATTTGAAAATTTCAAAAATGGGCCCCACCCATTAGTGTCGCCTAAGAGTCCCAAAGAGGTGGATAAAGGCCTTCTTGGGAAAAGCCTGACTGTTAGAGAGTAGGAGCAATTCTTGTGGAAACTGTTCAGAGCCTGTTTTCATGCCTGAGAATTATTCATGACTGTATAAATTCCTCCAAACTATAGGTTTGAGTTGATTTCTTCCACAGGTAGGATCATCCCAATATATAGAAGCTTTTGGGAATTCCAAGCCACCCAAAGTAGCGGCTGATTGTGGTCACTAATCAAACTTCCAAAATCAGTTGTGCAGGTATGGTCATGCCTGGGACTGTCAACCACTCATGGAATCAATTCAAAAACTGTAGTTTTGATCAAATATCCACCACAGGTGTAGTCACCCAACCTTTAGTAACCTCCAGGAAGTGGTGTTTTGACAAAAACTTCGAAGTAATGAAATTGGTGATCAATCTAGTACAGAGTTTAAGTTTTCAACAATGAAAAAAAAAAAATCAGCCAAAGTGATAAAGGGTGTAGTAGAATGGGGAAGAAGACCTTTAACCCGAAGTGAGGGAGTGGCCTCCACCACCAACGTTTAACTAGGTGGGGGCCTGGTCCCATTCTAGGGCTTTAGTGCCTTCAACCTGAAGAACAATAAGGAAGAAGAAGAAGCTCCAAAATGTGAACAAGATTCAAGATTTATTGCATAATTAATTTGGCTGGTCGTGGGTTCTATAAATAGAGTCCCACGGCCAGGGCAACTACAAATACATAGAAAGTGGACAAAGTTAACCTTTATCTACTATTCTCATGGCTAAAGTGCCCCCAACTACAAATAATAACGAAAAGTACCCTTAAATAACAACTAAAGACTAAAATACCCTCACCAACGTGTCCCCCTTCATCAAGAGACATAAAATGACATAAAATAAATAAAACTTTAATGGAACCAAAGCATAGACACATTTCTCCTGCTCCTCCTCTGGTAGACCTAGAACTCGCACCTGGACCCGATGTCTTCATAAACTTTCCCCTCCTGGGAAAGAGTCGCCTCTGATGCTAAACGGTTGCGATACTGTTCTAAAATGTCAGGATCAAGACGTTGCAACTCGCTCTTAGTCAGCCATGTACTGTCAATATCCGGTCGACTTTTCCACTTGACGAGGTACCTTTGATAATCTCCTCAATCTCCTCCCTGCAAGTAGTGACTGGTGGCATAGGCTGAGGAGGCTGAGGGGCTAATGTCTGGGTTTACAAAAGGCTCAAAATCGGGTGTAGAGTGTTTATGATAGGTTACAAGGTCCTCTACATTAATGGTAGAGTTGATCCCTAAGTCAGTCAGAATATCCAATACGTACGCATTAGGTCCAATCTTGTTCAAAACTTTGTAAGGTCCCGAACTCCTCGTGTGTAATTTTCGCGCAACCTCAACTGGGTATTGCTTGGGGTGGAAACGAATCATAACTAAATCACCGACCTGAAACTCGCAATGTGAATGGTGCAAATCAGTTGACTGTTTATATCTCTTATTGTTTATAGCAATTCTATGCTTGATCTCCTGGTGTAATGCATGTATATGTGATGCGAATGCAGATGTAGACTCAGATGGATGATGGAATGCAAATATATGAATAAGGTCTATAGGAGCCTTCGGTCTATAACCTGTGACTATCTCAAATGGACTTATGCCAGTTGTCCTATTGACTAAACTATTGTGTGCAAACTCTGTGGTAGATAAGACAATATCTCATGCCCTAAAGTTTTCACTAACCAGACAACTAAGTAACATCCCTAGGCTTCTGTTCATCACCTTAATTTACCCATCTCTCTGAGGGTGGTAAACAGAAGAGAACTACAACTTGGTACCCATCATCTTCCAGAGTGTCATCGAGAAATAACTGACAAATCTAACATCATGGTCAGACACTATGGACTTGGGCACCCCATGTAAACGGACTACCTTATCAAATAATAAATGAGCGATCTTGGAGGCATCCGAAATCTTGGCACATGGTATGAAGTGGGTCATCTTGGAAAAACGATCGACTTCAACCATCACATAATAGTGGTGCCTTGGGGAACAAGGAATGCCTAACACGAAATCCATGCTCACATCTTGCCATGGACTATGAGGTACTGGTAAAGGGGAATCCAGACATGGACTCTGTTTCCTTTGCTTTGCCAGTTGGCAAGTATGACACTACTCTATCACTTTTACCACATCCTGTTTCAAACTAGGCCAGTAGAAATGGTCCTCAACTAAAGCAATGGTCTTGTCTGGACTGAAGTGACCATCCACGCCACCTAGATGCATCTCCCAAATCAGAAAGTCCCTCACAGAAGTGTAAGGTAGACATAATCGTGTACCTCGAAAGAGATACCCGTCCTGGATAACAAACTTTTTGCTCCTCATAGGTTGATCTCCCTACTAGGAGTTGAAGATGGTACCAAAATCCGGAAAAGACTCATAATCTTCTCTGAGTCTATCAAATTCGGTAACTTGTATGCTTATCGTTTGCAGGATGTAGACATTTCTGCTTAATGCATCTGCGACCTTTGTTCTTTGAACTGGCTTTGTGTTTTTATACAAATGTGTACTCCTGAAGATACTCTACCCACTTGGCATGTCGTGAGTTAAGTTTCTTCTGAGAGCCTAAATATTGCAAAACCTCATGATAAAAAAATAAGATGAATTCCTGCAGCAATAGGTAATGTTACCAATACCTGAGGGATTGAATCACCTCATAAAATTCCTTGTTGTAGGTGGAATACTTTTGTTTGACTTCATTTAATTTCTCGTTAAAATAAGCCACTAGATGTCCTTCATGAGTAAGGACACCTTCAATTTTAACCCCACATGTATCACATGTAACCTCGAAAACTTTAAAAAAGTCAGGGAGTCGCATGACAGGAGCCTCAGTCATCTTCGACTTGATCTCCTAGAAGGCCTTGGTTACTGCCTTGGTCCACTTGAACTCACCTTTATGGATGTAGTCCGTAATAAGTGCCATGGTGAAACTTAATCCCCGGATAAACCGCATGCAGAATGTGACTAAACCAAGAAAACTACGAACCTCATGAATGCTAGTAGGTTCAGGCCATTCTACAGTAAACTTGATCTTTTCAGGATCAACGGTCATCCTCTCACCTGATACAACAAATCCTAAGATCACTTGTGGAATCATGAACGCACACTTCTTAAGATTCGCGTATAGGCTCTCTCTACGGAGTATCTCATATACACTTTGCAAATGGCTCAAGTGAACTTCCCTACTAGGGTTGTATATAACAATGTCATCAAAGTATACAATCAAAAACTTCCCTATGTAGGATCTCAATACCTGTCATAACCCTCATAAAAGTACTTGGAGCATTGGATAGCACAAAGGGCATGAAAAGCCATTCATACAATCCGTCCTTCGTCTTGAAGGCGGTTTTCCACTCATCCCCAAGCCTGGTTCTAATTTAGTGGTAGCCACTTTTAAGATTTATCTTGGAAAAGATAGTAGCTCTAATCATCATATCTAACATGTCATCAAGTCTAGGGATGAGAAACCTATACTGTCCCGTGATCTTATTGATGGCTCTACTGTCAACACACATCCTCTAAGAACCATCATTCTTTGGAGTGGGAAGTGTGGGTGCGACACACGGACTTATACTCTCCTTGATGAAACCCTTTCTCAACAATTCATCTACTTACCGCTTTAACTCGACATGCTTTATAGGGTTCATTCTTTAGTAGGGTAGATTGGGATGAGTTACTTTAGGAACCGGATCTATGGCGTGCTGAATATCACGCATTGGTGGAAGTTCATCTGGTAAATCCTCAGGGAATTTCTCTCCAAACTCTTTGATGAGAGACTTTACCTCAGTTGAGAGGTTAGAAATAGGATCAGGGGTCACTGCTCTAGCGATTAATTCAAACATGGTGCATCTCCTTGAACCTCTTGCTCGAACTCTTTAGGCTAAGAATGTTCAAGGTCTTTGACTATGGATCCTTCACATCCTTCCCTTAATTCACCTGACTTACCTTCAGACTGGACTTTTGGTGAAAGTGAAGTGAGCTTGATCTTTTTGCCTTAGAATTCGAATACACACGTGTTGGACCTGCCATACAACATGGCGTTCAAATCAAAGTGCCAAGGCTGGCCTAGAATCATATGCCCTACATCCATAGGCACAACGCCACACCATATCTTGACCTTGTACTGACCAAACTCAATAGGCACATGACATCTATGGATGACTAGGATGGAAGAGGCAACTATCCACGGCACTCGGTAGGGCTGAGGGTGGGGAGTGGTGGTGAGTCCAAGCCGCTTCACATTATCAGTAGAAACCACATTAGTGCAACTTGCACTGCCAATGATAATACAACTTTTTTCTCCACACTTGGTAAAGACACAAAGATGGTAGTCCTTCGTTAACTCTCTTCTGGAACAGATTGGGTGAGAACACATCTCACCACCCAGATAGGTGTCTGGGGAGAGGGGTAACTAGAATAGGAAGGGCTCATGACAGCTATACAACTATCCTCCTCTCCATCATCATCACTTGGGGCCTGGACAGGATCAACAGTCTCATTTATACCGGTCTCCTCATCATCTATCTGCTGATCTTTGTAGGCCTTCTCCTCAGTATTGTCCTCTATAACTAGAGCAAGCTCTTTACGTGTAGGACAAACCTTAGAATAATGACTTATCCCACCACACTTGTAACATCTATCAGAATTGCCCGAAGAACGAACCCTGACCTCTTTTTTTCCTCGATTAAGAATTGGGCCAGTCTTAGAAGGCTCAGGACCAACTCTAGGTAGCTGTCCTTCTGATGTGGATCTAACATCTGAGCGTTTAAGATCTTGAGGTTGTGGAATCAAAGGTCTCACATACCTCTCCATGTCTTATGCTATCCTATAGATCTGCTCTAGGGTGAATATCTAGTAGGGTATAAGCTCATTCTGAATCTTAGGTTGAAGCCCCATCTTGAAACGAGTGATGATCATCTTTGGACTCTCACGGACTCCACATCTCAGTCTACTATCATCAAACCTCTTGATGTAGTCTGCGATGCTAGATGATCAGTGGCAGATTGTGTTATACTGCTTAAGAAGTCTAGTATGATAATGACGTGGAACATACTTCTTCTTGATCTTATCACGCATCTTCGCCTAACTAGAAATGGGTCTCTTATGTCTTTCATAGATCTATTGCTTAACTGAATCTCAATACAGCTAAGTTGACCCAACCAACTTTATCTTAGCGAATTTTACTTGCCTATGAGGAGATATATTATACTAGTCAAAGTACTGGGCCATGCCTCAAATCCAATCCAGGAGGCACTTGGGGTCTAAGTGTCCATTAAAGGTGGACACCTCAACCTTCTTGGCTTTCAGGGCTGTCTCGTTTAGGTCTCTTGGATCTCTGCGATCTTTATGCCAATGCTGTCTCCTAAAACCCTTGGGATCAACATCATCATCCTTAAAATCAGGGATCTCATCTCTGCGTGGGATCCTCATCTCAGGTCCCTCAGATTGAAGTAGAGACTTACCTCTAGGTGGGGTCCTCTTGGGCTCATGCCTAGGGTCAAGACTAGGAGTGCGCCTGCCCTAACTATGAATAGATCCATAACTCGAAAGGTGGTCTAGGTAAGGCTCTATATGAACCCCTCTCCCCTCTTGAGAAGCTCTCATGGTACGGGGAGCCACCTCTCTATGGACTTCCTGCATTTGCTCGAGGATGTTCTTGTGGCTAGCTTCCATTGCTAGGGTCAATCTATCCACCCTTTCTGCTAAGTCCTTATATGCCGGATCCTAAGTGAGCTGGGAACTAGTTCCTACTTCGAGGGACATCTTGCGGTGATAATCTAGTCTGGATCTAGTGGGCATACACTAAAGGGCACAAGATGGGTGACTCTAAAGACTCCCTAGAATGATCTACAAGAAGATATGAGTGCGAAAAATAAATAAATAAAATAAAGTATGCAATGCTATGTCAGGATATGCAAAACTAGTCTCCTATGCATCAACTACACCTAAGATGCAACCTATAGGTAACTAAAACTCTAAACCTAACGTAAGCTCTGATACCGAATCTGATGCAGCATGCATGTAGGATAGTGAGTGTGTGCACAAGAGATAGGATTACAATTACTAAAGTAATGAAGAAAAATAAACAAGATTCTTACTTGCAAATCCACATGTTATTTCAGATAGTTCTTAAATTAAACTCAACATGCAATAGAGGAGTTAAGGCTTACAAAATAATAAACAATTAAAGACCTAGCTAATATGCTTGATTATTGAGTCAAATTAGGGACGGGGAAAATTTAAACAAGGCCCAAA
>JAOXJP010150724.1:0-13118 GCA_025762735.1 Platanus orientalis | reverse complement strand
CTAATGTTTACCTATCAAATATATATATATTAATTGTGTTTATTGAACATAATTCTTATATATTAATCTTCTAATATATATTTTTTTGATAAAAAGCCATAAACTTGGAAATAATTTTCTAATAACCAAAATATAATATCATATTCAATTACTTCTGCATACTTTCCTTCCACGCACAGTCCTTAATTTCTTAGCACCATTTGTGAATGGCTTTTGCTGATGACCTTTTATAAGCAACACTCGATCACTTTAAAGACAACAGCACCCTTGCTCTGCACATCTATTGAAATCAGAATTTACCATTGCATAAGACCCACTATGACCATATGCAATCAAATGACTTAGACTATTTTTAATTATTTAAATAATAATAATAATAATAATATATTATTATTATTATTATTGTGTGTGATGAATTATATTAATAGCCTGTTTGGCAGTCACATGTAATGTAATCATTTCATTTGAGTTTCTCAAGGAATTAGTAGCCATGAGGTGATGATTCTTAATGAACTCAATCAAATTTATATTCATTTGTCAACTATAATTAGAAATGAAGTCATCATAGGTTCTTCTATCAAATGAAATGACTTATGTAATCAAGCTCAAATTGCTGCAAATTTGAATGAGTTCATTACAAATCATTCCATTGTGGCTACAGAAACCTTTGGAAACTCAATTGAAATGATTTCATTACAGGTGGCTCCCAAACGTAGCCTAAGTAAATTAACTCTAACTTCTCCTACAACCTTAGGGTTTTAGGAGAGACGGTTAACTGCTTTATTTAAGAATGTGTATGCTAGTTTTTTTTTTCTTTTTATTTCAATCATTTTTTTCGATTGTATGACTAATTGATCACCAGTGTTTAATTCATAGAAGTATAGATTATGAGTTTTGATCCTTAAATGTATGTCACCGTATATAGCCATGCTTTTAAACGGTCATTATATTTCTATAATCATTGAACAAAAATTTACTGGTAAAAGAAAGAAAGGGAGTGGTGAAGATTTTATTACATTTATGATGGACACCCAAAACAGAGAATCCAGGGCTAGCTTTACTAGAGTATACAGGAGTCCTGTGATGCATTAAAACCTGTCATGTGGAGCTTGGCAAGCTTTCATTAATTTAACGAAACTGTCGTTGTGTGGGAAGATATAAGAGATCACGGGAAACTCTCCCAAGTCATTAAGAAAGTTAAACTGGACCGGTCTGTCCAGTTGAACCGTTAACCTGGAAGTACCCCCCTGAGAATTCAGGTCAGCTCGGGGGCCGGATTTGCATAAGACCGGATTGGCTTGGCAGACTTGGCCAGATGGGTAAATTGAGCTCGCTGATATGGGCTCGTAGGAGTTGACTTGCTTCATAGTCCTGGTTAAGATATCCATGATAGAATCAGGTTAGACTGGTTTGACCATCAGTGGATTGACCTAGATGTACTCATTTTCTGGTTCGATGTCCGGGCTAGTCCTAATAACCAAGGGTGAAACCATAACCGAGTCAGTCAACAAGACTTTTGATATTTTGATTACTCAGAACACAGTTGAGTCGACAGGGTTGGCTCATCCTTGCCAATTACTTAATTTGTGGCAAAAGTGGCGAGCTTTTCATTTGCTTTCGTTAACTGAGTCCAAGTTAATATACTCTGCATGGACATTTCTTATGGCCCATAGTCTCATCAATTAGGGGTTGTCAACGAGCCGCTTGTTCAGCTCAGGCTTGTCACAAAAAGACAAAGCTCAGGCTCAGCTCACCAAGTCATTATTGTGAAGAAAAAAGAAAGAAGGCCCATTAGCCTAATTTGTCTTGTTTGAACATTACTATTGTCATTATATATATAATTCTTAATCAAACTGAGCTTATAGCGAGCTGAGATCCAAGCTAGCTCAGCTCATTGACAGCCCTATCCTCACCTAATCAACTTTGTTGTGATGGTGTCTTGAATTCAACCTGTTGCATGACCTATTTATTGGACCCGACCCATATAGGGGTTCGAATCAACCTGCATGGGATGATTAGGATTTACTTGTGCAAAATAAGTTTTTTACTTTTCATGTGTGTGTGTGATGAAAATAGAACAGTTTCATTGTAACTTCTTCATTCTTCATTCTTTTCGCTGTTTTCACCCATGGAGGTAGGCTTTAAGCCAAACAATGTAAAATGTTACGTGCTTCATGTGTAATGTTAGATTGCTATTCTTGTTTCTTCTACTTTATTACAATTCAAGCTCAAAATCTGGAGTTATTGTATAGCAAAATTGTTCTTAATTTTAATCAATCAAAGTTTATCAATCTAATCATGTTTAATTTGTAAAATTAACATTCAATGTTCCAAAATTTGGAGTTCTCTTGGATCAATGGTCAACCTAATTGAATGATTGTACTTACAAACTCTACTGATTAATCCTTTTGATTGTTAAAATAATTCATATGAAAGGCTATTGGTCCATCAAGCGAAATTCGGAATCCATCGATTTTTGTACCAAGGGTATCTCCCACATTGGATCTTTACATTGGAATTGCCTCTCTGACTGTCCATACGTTTTTAGGAAAATGCCTTCTATCTATAGGTCTTAATCATTTAAATAAGAGACGTGTGGCAAGTTATGAGGGCTCCAAACCCGTCTAGAGGTCCAATGGATCCAACCCCATCACACTCTACTGAAGTACTATTGACTTAAAAGCTTTCCAATCAAGCCCAACCCAATGTCTGAAAATATCAAAGACTACAAGTAATTGGCTAGTGGTCCACATAGTTCACATGCAACTATGAAAAGTGGATGGGATCATCATTCATGGATCCCATGTGAGATCGTCTTGGACTAGATAATGACTTGAAAATTTTAGAATCCATACCTATGCATCTTAGCTAAACTGAACAAAGTTTTATCCTTGGGTGTCAAAAAACCGAGCTGATCCAAGCTTTGCACAACTCAGGCTTGTCA
Organism: Platanus orientalis; assembly: GCA_025762735.1. Classification (NCBI taxonomy): domain Eukaryota; kingdom Viridiplantae; phylum Streptophyta; class Magnoliopsida; order Proteales; family Platanaceae; genus Platanus; species Platanus orientalis. The sequence goes on along the minus strand of JAOXJP010150724.1, from coordinate 10,174 downwards.
CTCGAGGTTTAAGGTCAGGCATGAGCTCGAGGTGTCTAGCTCAGATTAGGTTCGTTAAGACTGAGGCAAGCTCTGTTCAGGCTTGGCTCGGCTTGCCAAACTCAAGCTTACTGAAATAAGCCAAACCTGCTTCTAAAGACTGGTTGAAAGTTGAAACTAGCCCACTAGCTAATAAGTCAAAGTCACTCAACACTTAATTAAAAAAATCAACTTAAGATGATTTTAATGGGATAATCAAGCTACTAAGAAAACCATTTGGATTTGTAGCAATTACAAGGCAGGACCCACTTGCGAGCTGAGCTTTTAGCAAACTGAATCTAGTGCAGGTCAGGTCTAGCTCACTTAGCTAGACAACCTCAATTAGAGGCTTGGGCTTGGCTCTGTGAACTTCAAATAAGGCACAAGCTTAGTTCATGAATAGCCAATCTCTAAGCTGATCCGGGCTAGCTTGACTCATTGACAGCCTTAATTACCACTATTTAGATGGTAAGCTACCATATCTTTTCTTGTTACCTATTGGTGCTACCTCTTAGTTCCAATAAACACATTCATTTCTGATTTTGTTCTTTTTGTCTTGCCATTCATTCATCTGGACATTCTCATCTTAACTATACATATACTATATATGGTTAGGATTCTTCAATGATACTGATTTGTGACAAACAAATTCTTTTGAACAGTTCAAATAATAGAGAAAAAGTCTAGCCATTGGATGGTGATGATCATTCAATCACCTAGTCGTCTAATGAATAGTCTATAAATCCCTTTTGAACCAAACAAACAGGGCTATAATGTCGATTCAATTTATTCTATTAGAGAGACCAGACATGGCAATAGTGTTTCCTGTACTAGAAGAATCAACAAATAAGCATTTATTTGTTTTATTGGGTTGTCTCTTCAATTTTTTTTTTGTGCAGTCATCGTCATTTTGAATTTATTTTTTTTGTTTTTTCAATCCTACGTTTCCCTTGTCCTGTTTAAATCAGATTCTTGCAAGACCCATACGACAAGAACTAGATATACCCGAAAACTAATCCTCAATTAATTTAACAATTTCACTGTACCATTAATCAAACCCACTCTTTGTACCATTATTCAAGTAAACCAACAAATCCAGTTTTTGGTTTGAATGTTTGGAAAAGATACTGGCTACAAACCAGAAAGTCAAATTTACAGCTTCTCTTCTTCTACTACTTCTCATTCTTAGATCTACATTTCCAGACTCACATGGAAGTGAGGCATCTTCAAAAATGTTAGCGGGTTCAACTTAAATTTTGTTTCTTTTTCATTTAATGGTTACATTGGGACGATTTCTCATATGGGTCTTTCTTTTTCTCTGGTTGTTTTGGATGGGGTGTTGTACAGATGCTAAAGTGAGGAGCTTTGGTTGATCATTTGTGATGGAGATCAGTGTGAATGAGAAATATTGAGAAAGCAGAATTTGAACACACCCAAGAACAAAGGTATGAACTTTCATAAAAGAAAGGGATCTTTGATTTGAATAGTAGTTTCTTTGTTTACTTCTAAACTTTTATCTTTTCTTTTTTCTGTTAATATACCGTTTTGGACTGATTTCCTGCAAAATTTCAATGTGGGCTTTTCTTTCTCTGTTCAGGGTCGGTATGGTTAAGAGAAGAGGAGTTCAGGTTGATCAGTGGTTCCAAAGACCAGTTTTAATCAGAAATTATTAGAAAAGACTCAAGAGCTCAGGTTTGAAATTGTCAAAGTAAGAAGCATCTGTTGATTTTAACTTTTAGTTTCTTTATTTATTTTGGCGGCAAATGATTCTCCATGTTTCTTCTGCTGTTCCCGGAAACAGACCTGTAACAGTGTTTTGGTAGTCAACCTTGGAAGAACTTGCTTAGAAATTCCAAGGCCAGGTAAGTGTTTTTAGATAACTTAATTGTGATTTTGATGGGTTTGATTCCCTGAATATTGGTAGCATCTGACCTTGTCAATTGAATTCTGTCATAGAATATGCCTCAAGACACCCTGAGATCTGTTGTTTACAGATCATTTGTCCCTTGTGATGATCCAAATGGGGTTGTGGAATGTGGGACAATCAGAAAATCCAAGACCAGTTCTCGAAAGGTGGAGAACAGTATTGTTAGTCGAAGAACTCAGAAGGAGCACTCAAAAGGCTCCAATCCATCTTCTGTTTGTGAGGATAAGGAGTTGGTCTCTGGAAAGATAAACAAAGAATTACAAACCCCAACTCCGTCTCAACTGTTGGAGGTCTCTAGAGGAGCTCAGAAGATAAACCAGATGATTGATTCATGGTCAAAGAGGCTGAGCTTTGATGGGCAGTCGAAAGATATTGCAGGAGATCTGTTGAATGGTGCTCTGGATCTGCAAGAGTCCTTAATCATGCTTGGCAAGCGACAACAAGCTTCAAAACACATGGTTGGGTTGGGGAAAAAACAAGGAGAGGAAGGGGATGAGGTGGGTATTGAAGGAATGGATTCAGATCGATTTGGAGACGAAGAATACCAGATGGGATTACAAAAGCCAAGGCTTTCTATCGATAGGTCTTCAAGGAATTGCAGTGAGGAACTCAAGAAATTGATCAGAGACAGCCTATCCAGACAAAACCTGTTACCTACCCATTCCATTGAAGAAATGGCTTGCTGGAGTGCCAGGAAAATGGATTCTGAACTGGATATTCCCTCCACTAGCTCAAGGCAATCTTCCATACTTCACTCCATGAATTCTGGTTCTGCAGACATTTCTGTTTCATCAGCAGCCCAAGACAAGAGGGTAAAAGCCCCAAATTTGATTGCTAAGCTTTTGGGTCTAGATGAACTTCCCTCAAAACCAATCCAATCCTCCAAAAGGCAAGTGGAGAGTGAGAAAAGCTTTAATCAGAGGAGACCCACTTTTGATATCGACATGCCAAAACTAAGGAAGCCTCAGTTTGTGGATCCAGAGCGAAAGACACTTAAAGAAATCATCGAAACCATGCAATTCAAAGGACTTCTGAAGAGTAACCATGTTGAAGGTCGTAAGCTTCAGTTCCATCTTTCAGATACTTCTAGTTCAAAACAGAGGCTGGATGATGAAAACCCACCTATTGTAATCATAAAACCCCTGAGTTTTCCTTGTGTGGAGAAGGAAGGGCCCCAGCCGGTAAGGTTTATTTGGGAAGAGAAAGCTTTGAACTCTAAAGATTTGCTCAAAAAACTGGAAGCAACAAGAAAGCCTCCCTCCAAAATGTTTATCCAGGAAGAGGAAGGGTTGGAACCTAAAGAGATGCTCAGAAAAATGGAAGCAAAAGAAGAGCCTCCAACCAAAATGTTTATTAGGAAAGAGGGAGCTTTGGACAGTAAAGAGATGCCCAGAAAACTGAAAGCAAAAGAAGAGCCTCCAACCAAAAAATCTAGCCGGAAGGAAGGAACTAAGGACTCTAAGGTGGTAATCAAGGCACCGGAAGTAAAAGAACTGAAGACCAAGGAAAAAGTGTGTTCTTATAAGGCCACGGCTTCTGTTCCTCTAAATCATAAACCAAAGAGAAAAGAGGCAACTAACAAGAAAACTGAGAAGGCAGAAAAGGTGTCATCTGATAGAAGAAAACCATTAGAGAAGGAGAATGTGAAGTCAATAGTTGTTTCAAGAACTCAGGACCATGCCAAGACAACATCAACAAAGTTGCAGAAGCCCAAGAATGAAAAGACCTTCACAAAGAATAAGGTTTTGCACCAAGAAAGTACCACGCGACATACTCAATCAACATACTCAAAGAAACCTGTTTCACAGAATTCTGTTGATCAGATGAAGAAAAACCGGACAAAGAAAGCAAAACCGGTCAGAGAATCCTCGGCAATTAGAGCAGTTGTGAGTCTTCTCTATAATTTTACCTTCTGATATTCACATGCCTAGAGTACTTTGTTTTACCATCTGTTCTAGAACTCAAAGGGAATGTAAATAGAAAATGCAGAAACTAGACTTCATCATTAGAATTTACCCATAAAGTTGATTTCTGAAAACAAATTATAATTTGTCTCCTGCAGGCCAAGAATTCACAATGCAAAGATGGGGACAAAGAGATTAATCTGGCATGTGAAATGGATTCTACTTCGACAATAACAAGCACTTTGCTTACAGATCAACTCTCTGCAGAGGAAGGAACAGAAGCCTCTCAAATTCATACCAAAGGTAATCCAATTGTTTTTATTGATGACATTATTCCCTGAACTGTGTCAATCTTTGAAATTTATAATTAACAGAGGCATGGATGTGTATATGCATGTTATATTTGCCTTATGAAAGCCTATACAAACACATTTGTTTGTTTGCATGATCCATTCTCTCTTTTGATTGTAGACCACTCTGAAAACAACCAGAATTCTCTCTGCGAAGTTACAACACAGATCAGCCAACATGAAGGAGGCATTGAACCTGAAGAAGACGCTAACCAGCTCACCGGTCATAAAACTACAGAGAGGGAAACTGTTAGAACCAAAGCTGAGCTGAGAGCATTGCTTTTGAGTAGTGCATCATTCCTCAGTTGTGTAGAGGAGCTCTTTGATCTCAATGTGAACCAATCTATATTTTTACAAAATACAGTTATGGAAGAAGATGGAATGATCAATGTCAGACTTCTCTTGGACTGTGCAAATGAGCTCATGGAGCAAAGAAAAAGTCTCAGAACATCTGAAGTAGCTCATCCTTTCTTATGGATCCTGAATCCAAGAATCAACATCACTCTAGAGCAGTTAATGGAGGAAGTGTGTGATGGAGTTGAGCTTTTGAGAAGTTACAGTAAGGTTGGTGGTGATGTTCCTTTCACAGATAGTCTTTATGTAATGTTGGAGAGAGATCTCAAGGGCAAGGGAGGGGTGTTAAGTAGTGTGTGGGAGTTGGGCTGGATGTATGGATTTTCTGTGGATGAAGCTGGTAAAGTTGTAGCTGAAATGGAAAAGCAACTTTTGGATGGCCTAATTGAGGAGGTTCTTATAGATGTTGTGTTTTAGCTTTTGATTTTTTTTTTTTGGCTATTGACTTTGGTCATCAGTAATGGAAGGCTACTAGCTGAATTTCTATTTCCTGTACATAATACGAGAAGTGAGAATTGAGAATGCTGGCTGGGGCCACTGTAAAAAAAATGAATAGATCTCAAGAATATGTGTTTTTTTAATATGGGACTTCATATTGTGCCTGACATTCCTACTGTTACAGGCAGTTTATAAAGTTCATTTTGGTTTGTATCAAATAACTAAAATGGAAACTGAGATTGTGGTTGTGTCCTGAGATGTATCTTTGTTACTATTGAGAAAAATGGAGAGCTTGGGTGTGTTAAATGGCATTTTATCCACATAAAAGTCTGTAAATTGTAAGTTTTATTTCAGCAGCATTTCCTTAATTTCCTAAGCAAGTAACAATATCTGTCTCTAGAACTGATTAGTTTCAATTTGCTTCATATTACCTTTATTGCAAATTTCAATCCATTACTCTTTTGCAACTTATTGCATCACCAACCTTTCCCCATCTCTAACAAGCTTGAAATAAAATTTTAAGAAAATAATTATAGGGCCCATGACTGCCCAAACTAAACCCATTCTAACAGTGAGCCTGTTAAGAAAAGATGCAACACTGATTCTCTGGAAGTAGCTAGAGAGCCGGCTACAAGAATCCTCTTGAAACGAGAACCGACTAATTAAGCCGGTCAACAAGATTCCAGAGATATCTTGACCGACTCATAGTGCCTATAAAAGGGGCACAACCCCTCTCATTATTATGTACATGAAAAACTTGTGAGTATGAGTGCAAGTGTGTCTTATTGAGTGCTTAAGAGCTGTGGTTAAGTCCTCTTGAGATTGAGTGGAGTGTATTCAAGTGAGTAAGTGTCTTCTAGTGAGAGTAATGTACCCTTCCCACAGTTATTAAATAAAGAGTGTTTTTCTTGAGAATGAGCGTCTCATACTCTACATTTAGTATTAGAGCAGGTTTGACTCAGCACAACAAAAACGTGCCCACAAAGCGGGTTCGACCATTTTCCATAGTTCAGTTTGGCACAGGTCTAGTGTGACACTAGTTTGGTTTGATTTGGTGTAACCTTGGTACAGGATTGTCCATTGTGGGAAATAAAGGCATTGTGAAGCCGATTAGTTAGAGATTTTTGAGCTTTTTGGTGATAATAATCGACGTACTATCACACCAATCATGATGACATATCTCATGAATACAACTAGAGGACTCAAGAAACTGAATGATCACAATTATGCATTATGACATTCGTGTACGAAATTGTACCTATAAGGCCAAGATCTTTGGTAGGTTGTTAGTGGTAGTGCTATACTCCATGTTTAAGAGATAATGCAGAGGTGCTGTGTAAGTGGAAGATTAAGGCTGGAAAGGCCTTGTTTGGGTCGAAGATAATAGTTCAAAAGGAACTATTGAAACACATTCAAGAAGCCAACACACTCAAATCAGCTTGGGATACATTAGCAAAACTTTTTTTTCAAGACAAACCATGCTCATCTTTAGTTTCTGGAAAACGAGTTAGCAATAGTTACCTTAGGAGTGATGAAGATTGACTAGTATTTATGAAGGTAAAAATTCTTTACAATGAAATCTCCCAACTAGATCCAGAATCAAAGACCAACGAGAGCAAGATGAGGCTCATTATAACTTGAGGGTTGGGTTAAAACCTAAGTACAACAGGTTTATGACAGCTATTAGAGGATGTCCAACTCAAATATCTCTCACGGAGTTAGAGAGTTTATTGGAGAATCAATAAACTCTGGCTAGACAAATGGTTGGGGTATCTATAAAGGACAAGAAAAAAGTACTCTTTACTCAAAAAGACAAACCAGTCATAAGGCGAAAGAAAGTAGAGATTGTTGAGTTTACTCAACAAAAGGGGAGCACTCATTCAAAGGAAGTCCTACAAAACAGGGTCAATGGCAATCCACGACAAAGAAGTTTTGGGATGAGCTTTAATGCTACAATTGCAGTAAGAAATGCTACTTTTCTTATGACTGTTGGTTTAAAATAAAAGGAAAACTTAAAGAAACTCGGTGGCCATGATGATTCATTAGAGTGAAAGTGAGGAGGACTAGGATGAGGAAGCATCTCTAGTAATAGTCGAAGAGATTAAAATATCAAAATCAGATACAACAAATTCTACAATGTTGAGGAGTCAAGAGCTAACACTTGGTGTTGTTGTGGAAGATCTAGTGGAATTAACAGTCACCACTGTCTCTAACTCAGAAGTCCTAGATTTCATATTGGATCAATGACTTAGGGTGTTCAAATCAAATGGAGATAAAGAGTGAACACCAGATTAAGTTAGAGATAGATTTGGAGAAAGAAAAGGATTTGCCACCATATGAGAAGATTGAGCTTACGAATGAAGAATGATCCAAGGAAGATTATGAACATGCATCCTCCACCCATAAAGAAGCTGGAGCACTATCAAGATCCAAGGACTTAAAAGATGATCTTTAACCAAGAATAAATGCCGAGGTGCTTAAAGAGAAAGATAATGACCAGACAAATGAATCAAAAGATCAAGATATTCAAACTCAGTATAGTCCACTATCTTCAACACGAAATAACACCAGCCCTTGGAGAGATGGTATTCGTCAGCCAAGAACACCTAAAGAGGTTGGGCTAAGTTAACTAGAAATTGATGAAGGGAAAATGCTATGGTGTTCCAGTTGAGTGAGGAAGCCAAATATAAAGTATTTGAATGTTGTTTTAACAAAAGAGGATGACACAGAAGAGTCAACCTCATCGAGAAGCACATAGCATGATAAAAAAGATCAACATTACTAGCGAGTTAGTGTTGAGGGGGAGTGTTAAGGAAAGAGGCAACATTGACTCTCTGGAAGTAGCTAGAGAGTCGGTTGTCATAATCCTCTTGAAATGAGAACCGACTCATTGAGTCGGTCAACAAGATTCCAAAGATATCTTGATCGACTCAATGAATAGGTCTTGTGCCTATAAAAGGAGCACAAACCACTATTTACATGAAAAACTTGTGAGTATGAGTGCAAGCATGTGTCTTAGTGAGTGCTTAAGAGTTGTTGTTAAGTCCTCTTAAGATTGAGTGGAGTGTATTCAAGTGAGTAAGTGTCTTCTAGTGAGAGTAATGTACCTTGCCCATAGTTATTAAATAAAAAGTGTTTTTATTGAGAACGAACGTCTCATACTCTATAGAGCTGATGGATTGGTAAGAATTTTCATGATTTTATCACTCAATTATTGGATATCTCGGCTTCTTATTTTTGATTGTAAGGGTTTGGCAAGATTACTATGTGTGGTTAATGATTTTGAAATCTTGCATCCCTACATCCTCTAGCGTCTTCTATATTATGCGAAGAGCAACAACTTGGTGGTAAAGTAGGGTACTACATGAACAAAAAACATGGGTCTTTGGTCATTTTGTGTCATATTTTGTCTTTTTTTGCGTTTTTTTGTTCATGCAGTATGCTACTTTACCATAGCAGATCTTTGGGGTTATGTGAAAGGGTGTATAGTATCATACTAAGAAAAGAAAGAGCTCCTCTATGTTTTTGTTGTATACTTTTGGTCCTCATAAAGTTTGCTTATGGGAAAAAAATGTTATAAAAATGCTATAGTTATGTGGAATGAACCATTATACTTGATGAGTTTTGGGTTAAATAATGCGTTTTGCACAAAAGACATTATTCAAATGCGGAAGGGTTTATGCATACAATCATAGTAACTGGATTTTGACCTAGGAGATCACCTTTGATTAGACCTATTGATGCCTAATACCTAATCTAATGTGCATGCAATACATCTTTGTTGAAAAATTGAGATTTACTTGGGTAGCGTTAGACCAATGGCCATAAACCCTTACTCTTTTTTTTTTTTTCGGTGAACTTAACTTTTCATTAGGCAGAACAAGCTCTTGAAGGAGGATAAAAATCATGAGCAAGGGCAGATTCCAACCAAATGGGAGGGGCTGAAATCCACACCTTAGCAACATCAAAGTTTAAACTATATTTTTCAAGGCCACGAGCCACACAAATAGCATTCTTCTAATCAACAAAAAGGAGATTACATCAAATTTACTAGCATACTGTTTACAACTTTTCACAATGCTTCTAATAGATTAGGGGCATAAGTCAGTATCACCATTAAGATAAGAAATAACAGCAGAGGAATCCCCTTCTAGAATGATTTGGTTAATACCAAAGGATCAAGCCAAAATAAGATCCAACCTAGCAGCCAAGTATTTGCAAGCAAGTGGGGAAACTCTGTAGTCACTAACAACTTTAACAAAAATGAGGTTTTCTTTTTTATCCTGAATAATGATGCCATAGCAAGATTTCCCATAAATCTTCAACAAAGCCCCATCAAAATTAACTTTAAGGACGCCTTTAGCCAGTGGTGTCTAGTTAATCAAAACATACATGCTCTCAATCCCCAGCTGGTTCATCCTTCTGTTAGATTTCATTTCATTTAACATCCTGGAAGAGGCAAACATAACTTTAGAATCAAAATAGTCAATTTGATCAAAGAATGCATTGTTACGGAATTTCCAGATATTCCAACTAAACATGGCAATGATGCTTAGGATATGCTTACTCATATTTGGTAAACCACACCAATATTTAAACCAATCTTTAAACAAAGAGATGGGTTCTTCAGTAGTTCTTAAAGAAATGGGAGAGGCAAACCAAACTGGAGCGACTTTAGGCACTTGACTAAGCAGTGCATTGTGGACTCAATGTCCTCTTTACACATAAGATATATTGGACCAACCAAAACATTTCTTTTTAAAAATATTCTCTTTAGCCAAAATATCATTATTACATGCTCTCCATAAGAATTGCTTGATCATTGTTTGGATGTTGAGATTCCAAATCCTATTCCATGATTCATAGAATAAAAAAAACCCTATTCCATGGACAATTTTGACTATCATGATCCTGAGAGGGGGGGGGGGATTTAAGGGGTTGCAATATGAGAGGCTCATGTTTCAATTCAAATGCATATTTCGTAATATAGAATTATAGAATTTCATAGAAATTTTGTTGGAATGTTTTGAAATAATGGAAAAACTATAGGAATTAACATCCCTCATAGACCTTTACTACATTATATCAAACCCCAAACCCTAAATAGGACTTGATGATGATGATGATGATGATATATATATATATATATATATATATATATATATATATATAACTGAAAACCA
>JAOXJP010150713.1:0-13118 GCA_025762735.1 Platanus orientalis | reverse complement strand
TAAATCTAACCATTATTTGAGGGCTTTGGAATTACTCTACATCAATTTTTGGTATCTTCTCCCTTGTCCTGCATCATGATTAGCCTAGGAAGCTCATACCATCCATTGGCACTGCCTTCAAATGTCAAGGTATGATTTTAAGATTTTGATATGGCATGTTAAGAAAGTCACTCACAACACAACACTAATGGATGACATAAGATGCCATGACAAGTTAACCTATCGTGACAAGGGCATATATACACAAACACCCACACAAGTTTTCATGTCAAGGGACAGAAAGTCATTGTGCACCTCATTGGATTACCATCCCTAACATCTATTGTCCAATGATACTGTACAGTGATGAAATGCAAGGCTATCTCCCATTATGTGCTACGTAAGAAAAACAGTGAACCCACTATATCCTTGAGTGAACTGATACAATGATGAAACAAGGGGCACAAAAAACTGTCCGCTGAGCATACTTTCTTTCAAAGATTGGATTCCAAGAAGCACAGAGAGTGGGTAAGCAAATTTAATGGGTGAAAGCAATTTCGATCCTAGATTGAGGTATAACATACACAGCCTTTACCAATGTTTTTGGGTCAACAACTACAAAAAAAATGGATCTACATTCTTGCAGAATTATATTCTCCACAGTTGAGGCATTTTGGAGATCTATAAATATAAATAAAATGACAGAAATACCTGACAGAGAGAGGTGAAAAGAATCCTGGTGTCCTCTCATTCGAAGCAATGAAAAGGGTTCGTCCTGGTGGGATCCATTTTGCAATTCTATGGAGAATAAATTCTGGGCGGGTATCCCTGTCCAAATGAGGATGAAGGCACCTAATAACACCAAATTTGTCTTTTCTAGTTTTTATCTTATCGCCTCGACGCACATGCATGGCATCATAATCACCAAGGAGCCTTTTAACCTGTGAAGTTAAAATTTCTTAAGAAATCAAATGCTTGAGAACAGTAGCTATGAAATTCCATCCTTTTAGAAGAGCATTAAGCGATTTTATTCACAATGATTAAAAGATGACTACAGAACAAGTGAGGATAACCAGCATAACCGAAATGAGATTGCAATTAAGTCATGAATTAAACATGTCACATGTTCAACAAGTACACATTTTCCAATTAAATCATGAATCTCTATGTTTAGTTGGTTCAAGCTATTTTTTGTCCCTTCTTGCAACTAGAACTAGAGATTCTATAATAGAATCTCACATGTTCAACAAATACACATTTTCCAATTAACTCTTGAATCTTCATGTTTAATTGGTTCAAGCTATTTTATGTCCCTTCTTGCAACTAGAGATAATAGAATCTAAGCTAGCTTATATTGGATATATTCTATAACTAAAGAATCTATAACACAAATGTCCATAACAGCGTACTTTGGTGGTATTATTTATATTCTATTTAGCTAGTTTCATGTATTTTATCTTGGATATATTGTTTTATGTCTTACATTATCTGAAACTGTCATTACTTTACGATATCAATTCAGTAGCCTGGAAGCTTCATAAGAAATGGTCTCTAGGTTTCCAAAGCCATAGACCCTATGATCCAAGGCAGGCCATACATACTTTTGTTGCTTACAACAGCATCATTTAGATACCATGAATTGCAAGATCCATGGCAGTGAAAGTCATGAGACAAAGTGGTGACTCACAAATGAATGTTTTCCTTAACTATATCTTCTAGTAATCCATACAACTGTGAAGACATGTCCATTGGTCGCATTTATCCACAAACAATATGTCCATTTTAACTGATAAAAGCAAGAAGTGGAGGGTGTTGAGTTAGTGATGGTGGCGTGAATTCTCACGACTCTCATCCAGAGTTCACCAAATAGGAAACGTTATTTTTTGGCAAGTTAGGTTTCTTTTTGGTTTTAAACCTACGTTAAGTAGGGTTTTAATAGAGGGTATCTTCAAGGGCTCTTCTCTTGGAACTGGAAAGAGGGTTTTTGGGGAGAGAAGGAACCACACAACTGCTCATGTAATCTTTGTTTTTCTCATAGTGAAAGCTCTCTTGCTGTCTTCGGCTGTGGATGTAGGCTTTAAACCGAACCATGTTAAATCGTCTTATGTTTTGTATGTTTGTTGTTTGTATTAATTATTTCTTCTATTCTTGCTGTGCACGATCCAAATCTAGGCTTCCGCACAACGAATTGGTATTAGAGCCCTAAGTTGCGATTAGGGTTTTTCGACATGGCGACAATGTATGAAGTGGAGAAATTCAATGGGCATAACAGTTTCAGTCTATAGTGTATGAAAATGTGTGCATTGTTGGTTCAACAAGGGCTAACCAAAGCTTTGATGGGAAAGAAAAAACTTTCTGAGATAATGTTGGAAGACGACAAAGAGGAACTTGACTTCAAGGCACTCAGCACGATTCAGTTATGCTAGGCCGATGAGGTGCTATGAGAAGTTGTAGATGAGGTGTCCGTGGTTGGGTTATGGCTCAAGTTGGAGAGCTTGTACATGACGAAGTCTCTCACGAACATGTTATATTTGAAACGACGCCTCTATACATTGAGGATGAGAGAAAGTATATCTTTGAAAGCCTATCTAGATGAATTCAATAAAATCATAATAAATTTGAAAAACATTGATATTAAGATTGGTGATGAAGATTAAGCTATCATTGTTTTGTGCTCTTAGCCTACATCATATGAACACTTTGTTACAACTTTACTTTATGTAAATAATACCATCTTCAAGGAGGATGTAAAGGCATCCTTGTATTCTTGAGAATTGAGGAAGAAGGTATCTGGAGAAGAAGGGTGGGGGATAGGCAGGAGGTCTGTTTGTGAGAGGAAGAACAAATGAAAAATGTTTTGGAAGTGATAAAGGTCTGTCTAGATCTAAGCCTAGAAGAAAGGGCAAGATGAGGTGCTTTCATTGCAAAGAATATGGTCACATGAAGAGAGATTGTCCAGAGCATGCTAACAGGAAGAAAGGTGATAGTTCCAGTACAACGTTGGTAGAGGAACAGGAGGAGTACATTTGAGATGTTCTCACAGTTTTAAAAGGTATGAACATTTTTTCTCATGATGAATGAATATTAGATTCAGGTTGTCCTGTTCATATATGCTCTACGAAATAATATTTTGATAAGTTCCAAGAGAAGAAAACAAGTTTTGTTTTTTTGGGTGGCAGGTCAACTTGTGACGTTATGGGTGTTGGAACGGTAAAGATCAAGATGTTTGATGGAGTGGTTTGTACTTTGGATGGTGTGTTATATGTCTCAAAGATGAAGAATCTAATATTCCTAGGCCAGTTGGACTCCACGGTTTGCAGGTATTTAGCTGTAGGTAGAGCCATGAAAATTATACACGGTTGTTTGATCTTGATGCAGGGAGAAAAGTGTGGTGATAGTTGTATCGTCTAATAGAGAATACAGTGATTGATGGTGTTCCTTTGACTTCGACGGGTAGTTAGAAACGAATAACAAACATTTGTCTCTTTTCCAATTGGGGCAGAGACAGGTGTTACAGGTTTTCAGGTGACAGACAATGGTGAGATAGTTTCTACGATTAAAGAGGATGGATTGAGGTCCCTCTTTAGAGTTAACAAGGTGAGTCAGCTCGGGGCAACGACACATGTACATTGGCCGTGTTATAATTGAGTCGGATGATGTTAAGACTAAATTGATTCGATAGTATGTGTAGCGGTAGTTCTTCAAGGCCAATGGTTGTTTGTGGTGATAGCAAATAGGATATGATTTAGGTTCAAGATGGAGGTACGTTCTACGTACGTATGATGCAGAGTTCATTAGGAATGACAAGTGCAAGTTTTCTCCAAGGTGGTTCCGGAATGTGAGTTAAGATGGAGTGTGGTGCACATGTCATAGGTTCTATATTTTGTCAAAGATACATGTGTTCGCAGTATCTAGAGTTACCCTTCAGGGTTGTGTGGAGAAGATGAGAGTAGAGTTTTATGATCATGTAGTCTTGGTAGAATTCAAGCCAAGGTGGAGATTTGTTGAGTCGGTGATAGTGGCGTGAATTCTCACAACTCTCACCGAGAATTCACCAAATAGGAAACATTGTTTTTTGGCAAGTTAGGTTTCTTTTTGGTTTTAAACCTACATTAAGTAGGGTTTTGATAGAGAGTATCTTTAAGGGTTTTTCTCTTGGAGCTGGAAAAGGAGCCCCACAGTTGGTCATGTAATCTCTATTTTTCTCATAGTGAAAGCTCTCTCACCGTCTTTGCCTGTGGACGTAGGCTTTGAGCCGAACCATATTAAATCGTCTTTTGTTTTTGGTGTTTGTTGTTTGCATTAATTTCTTCTATTTTTACTACGCACGATCCAAATCTAGGCTTCCGTACAACAAAAGGCATAACAAGTCTCAAACTATACAGTACAAAATATCGGAATAAATGCTATTGGCTTAAACCCAACCAAGCTAATTAGCTTTGCGGCTAACACATCATATATTTTGAAAAAAATCGGTTTGCATATGGTTAAAATAAGGATTGAGAAGTAGAAATGGGTTGTTATGAATTATTTGTCAATAAAAACCAATTCAAAGAACAATTTCATAGCCAATTGAGTTTTGTTCAATTACAACAACCACGGTTTCAAAACTCAAACGATCCTGACCTAGATCCGAATCTATTGAGATCATAGTTGCCAGAGTAAGAAGTGAAAGCGAGAAGCAATGCGAAAGCAGGAATCGAGAAGCGAGAAGCGAGAAACAAGAAACGAAAAATGACAATAAAGTAAATAAATATAAGTTACAATTAATAAGTTCAACTATAATTCACTAAAGTGACTAAACTTAAAGATAGTACTAAAAACTAGAAAGCTATACTATGTAAGTACAAAGAATCATGACATATAAATCAATATGCAAACCACTTGTTATTAGTATGGCCAGCCATACTTGAGATTTTACCATACATAAGAGTTTTTTGAAGATAACTTACCTTAGAGTCAAACTTATAGAAGACCTTGTATAAAACCATCAGATTTGAATCTTTTGTATTGAATTGAAATAAAATAATATAAACAATAAAATCAATACTAATTTTTTCCTTTAAAATCATTAATTATTAAATCTCATCAATATATTTTATCCAATGCTAACGGTATAAGATTTACATTAAATAAAATACACTATTGTTTCTTGGATCATTTCTTAGTCAATTCTCCAAATATTTCTACTCTTTGCTCCTGAGGCTTCCACTTGCCTCGCTACACTTTCCAACCATGGGCAACGTATTTCCTACTATTTGAGGAAGCGGAATGGAATTACCTTACCAAATAAGCTTCCTAGGAAGTGAGCTTTGCACCTTGTACCAAGTTTCCCTTCAACTATGGTTGAGATTGATGCAATATGTGATCCCTTAGGGATTGCTTGATCCGGCCAATTAAGCATGGCCGATCTGTACTGGGCTCGGACAATCCAAACCCGATCCCGAATTTAAAACCAGGACAACAACAGATAATATAATAAAATTATAAAAGTAGCTTAAGGATAACATACCTTATCTGCTGCATCTCTTAGTTTCTTGGCTGCCATTGAAGGGAGAAACGAATATGGTAGCACTATAACACTGCGATTGTTTCTATTCTTGCATTCCATAAACCTGGATGTACAGTGATCAAGACCAATTTAAGAACTATAAAGGTTTAAAATCTCAGCTGAGTCACCTACATTTTCAGAAGATACAGGGATCAATGACTGTGTGACATGTGATTCAGCAAGAATTTACAATGACCATCATCATAATGGTTTTTAAAGAAACCAGTATGATAATTACATGTGATGTGTGAGTTCGTGGAATTTCAAAATATACTGAATTCTGATAGCCTTGATCGAGTAAAACTATGTGTCATCCAAATCAACTAGAGTCAATTGGGTTTCTCAATCAACAATGACAGAGGTCTTGCATTACAGTTTATCAATCAGCAGTGGTCATGAAATGATGAGTGTACCATGACAGAGGGCTTGCAGTACGGTTTATCAGCATGAGATTTGAGTAGAGACTGCTTTCTTTGAGATCAACCCGATTAATTCCTTCCACATGAGCCGCACCCCTTGCTCCCAACTTCATACTTGTTGAGAGTACATGATACCACATTTTCGAATTGTCTAGGATTACAGGCACGATGTCTGATATGATGTCCAAATCGTACAAAGAGTCCATGGCACATGAGCTCGCTGCCCATCTTCCAGAAAAAATAGGAATGCCTCAGATTGCAGATAATAACTCCAGGTCCAAGTTTTGGTTTGCAGTAAAAGGAAAGAAAAATAGAGGAAAAGAGCTGTTCAAAATAAAACTTCGCATTGAAGATTGCAAACTTATGCTTAATCATTTTGAAAATGTTGATCTAGTCTCTGCAAGTAGGAATAAAAATAAGGTGGTTCATCTTTCAGCCAAAAAAGGGATTACCAATCTATCTACTACATGGATGGATAATCCTCCATTATGGCTATCCAAGGCTGTAGAGGAAGACAAACCTTCATAATTTATATAAATATTATCTTTTACCAAAAAAAAAAAAAAAAAAGGATGTGGTTTAGAAAACAGAATTAGTAAAAAAAAAGAAAGAGCGATAGAGAACATTTTTAAGATGAAAAAAAAAAAAAAACTTGTGTGTCTCTTTCAAACGACCACCCAGAAGTTGATTAAGAGAAAATGTAAAGTAAACTCACATATCTTCTGAACTTGCATTATTCAAGTGATGGAGGATTCCCTTCTTATTGTGTATGGGACTGATGCACATCCTCGAAGGCATCACAAAAGTCCTGCAAAAGAAAAATTAAAAAAGAAATAAACCATATAATCCAACGTAAATTTTGAGATCAGAAAAATACAATAATAATTAGACTTCTCTGACTATCAACTGCAGAAATATTTATTTCTCGGGTACTAAGATCAAGTTAAGAGGTATGGTGAAAACCGAAAGGGGGTCCGTCCGATCACAAATTTCCTTCAGATGAAGCTGTAGTAAATCAATAAAACAAGAATATGCAAACCCACAATGTAGATCATTTAACACATTAAAATGTTGTCTTCTATTCCTACTTTGCTAGTCTGCAGATTACTTGCAAAGTGATTTTCCTCAATTTTTAAGAAAATCAGCCAAAAAAAGAGAAACTCTTAGAGCCCTAAAAAAGAAAATTACCTCTGAAGAAACATGGCTTCTTCAAGAGCACATCTCAAGCTCGACTCCTGATGACCCAAACCCTCACAAGAATCACAATGTTTTCCGGGACAATCGATTCTATTCCCCCAGTACAAGTACTTCTCAGAGAAATGGTGGTTGTGGTTCTTAATCTTCACCACATTCCCTACATCTTTATCTTTTGCAGGGAAAGAGAACCCAGCAGTATAAATTGAAGAGGAGAAGAGGCAAAGAAATGCAATGGCAGCAACGCAGATGGCTAGTAGGAGAATTAGCGAAATGGGTTTCTGTTTATTCTTTGGATTTCTGTGAATCGCCATTGCAGTTGAGTAGTTGATTGAAGCAGAGCAGAAGAAAGAGGAGATGAACAGCTCTTAAGTGCTGCTCCAACTTTTTGGTGGGTAAAGCATAGGGAGCATCAAACAGAGTGTAAATAAATAAATGAGTGTAGTGTACACTGATACATAGAGAGAGAGAGAGAAGTGTAGTGTACACTGAGACATAGAGAGAGAGAGAGAGGTCTATTATTAGGAGTCCTAGTCATCTTCCCCCTCCACTTTGGTTTTCATGGCCCCACGAACCCAAACGGTATGCAAACACTGTTGGTCAATCCTGGTCAAAAGAACTACGATAACACTGCATTTGAAGTCCACTAAACAAGGAAAAGAACAATATTAAATGTTGACCTCTTAAGCCTTAACCAAAAAAAAATTGTTGACCTGACCTCCAATGAAAATAAGGGCATTAGTCCTTCTTTAGCAAACAAACAATCGAACCCTCTCTTTATTATTTTTAATTAAATTTTCATTGTTAAATTCTTCATTGATCTCTTCCTCTCATTTTATATTATTTTTATGCGATTTCTATCCATAAAACCATGAAATTTCCGACTTGCTTTCTGAATTTTATAACTCTTGGGCCTCTATTTTCGTTCTTATGGTATTTTTTGGTTTTATATGTTAAAACCAGAGAACTCTTTTTTTCCCTTTTTATTCTTAAGGGCTATAAACGAATAAGATGAATAGATGATAGAATATGATTGCTATGGTGAATAATCGAATAACAGATTGAATAACAGAAGTAGTTACAGAGTTAGTGGAATCACGTGGGAATAATAAAGTGTTAAGTCTGAAATAGCCTCACTTAGTCATGTAAATGCACTGAATTACCCTTGTAATTGTAACTAGAGTGATGAGGGACTTCATCTATAAATAGATGGTTCTGATTCATTGTGGGGATGGAAAAGAGAGTTGAATAAAGTGCCCTGGAGGTTCCTGATCCCTCGAAGATTAGAGGTGTTCTTGTTAGACTGAGTCTTAATTCTTTGATTACTGCTTCAATTGGTATCAGAGCAAGGTTTTAACCTGGAAAAATTTTTGTCAGTGAGATAAAGGAATAGATTAATCGCAATGGCAGAGAATACTCGCTTTAAAGAACTGGAGAAAGGTATAGTTGCGTTGCATCAAAGTCAAGAGAGTCAACAGAAGCATATGGAGCAACAAGCTAAGAGCATTGAAGATCATCACGTAGCATTGGCGATGCTGAGTTCGAAATGGATATGCTGTTGAAAGTTTTTAATGCTACTCATGGAAATAATCAGAATATAAATGAAAGTCCATAAGAGACTATTCCAGAGTAGGAGCCTGTGGTTCAAGGTATGCAATTCCGCACTATTAAAATCGATTTTCCAAGATTTGACGGGGAGAACCCTACCGGATGGGTTTATAAGGCAAATCACTATTTTGCTTTAAATCCTATGCCGGATGGCCAGAAGATTTTAATGTCTTCTTTTTATTTGGAGGGTAGTGCGTTAATCTGGTTTCAAGATGCCGCGGAGAATGAGAAATTCGGATCTTGGAATACATTTGTGGATGCATTACAGTTAAGGTTTGGGAATTTATCATATGATGATCCCATGAAAACCTTAACTCGTTTAAAACAACATTCCACTGTAGCTGTATATAAGTCTCAATTCGAAGTGATTTCTAATAGATTGAAAGGCTTGTCTGAAAGTCACAAATTGAGCATGTTTTTAAGTGGATTGAGGGATGATATAAGGTTGCCAGTGAGGATGCTCCATCCTCAATCTCTTACTTCTGCTTTTGGCCTAGCAAAGATCCAGGAGGAGTACATTCTTAGTACTCGGGGTGTGAATAGAGGTTATCAACCTTCTTATACTCCTGTTGCTGTAGGAGCGAGTGGATCTTCTATGTCCTTTCCAAAGAAAGATAATCAAGTAGTTGGCAAGGTTAGTATTGTCAAAACTGCTATACCTATCCAGAAAGTAAGCCAATCTGAGATGAGAGAAAGAAGGCAGAGAGGGTTATGCTATTTCTGTGATGAGAAATGGAACCCTAATCACAAGTGTGATAAGAAAAAAGCTAAAGTTTTCTTAATGG
Organism: Platanus orientalis; assembly: GCA_025762735.1. NCBI lineage: Eukaryota > Viridiplantae > Streptophyta > Magnoliopsida > Proteales > Platanaceae > Platanus > Platanus orientalis. The sequence goes on along the minus strand of JAOXJP010150713.1, from coordinate 3,582 downwards.
AAGGAATGAAATTATTTCAAGAAGAAGAAGAGAAAGATTGGGAAGTAGTAGAAGAAAAGGCTGCTGAAAATAATGAAGACCTTGAGGATGAAATTCCTGAGATATCACTGCATGCTATTGTAGGATTTTTGAATCCAAGAACTATGAGGATTCAAGGTCGAGTTAAAGACTGTGCTGTGGTCATCTTAGTAGACACAGGCAGTACACATAACTTTCTTGATCCTATGGTTGCAAGGAAAATAGGATTGCGAGTAAATGGTAGTGAACAACTTGAAGTGCGAGTAGCAAATGGCGAGAGAATGTGTAGTGAGGGATTGATTGAACAGCTGCAATTTCAAGTGCAAGGGAATCAGTTTACCACTAATTTCTTCTTATTACCACTGGGGGGTTGTGATGTAGTAGTTGGCATGCAATGGCTGCAAACTTTGGGTCCAGTATTATGGAATTTCAAGAAGTTAACCATGTCCTTTCAGGTGGACAGCAAAACAGTGAAGTTGAAAGGCATGACTTCTTCGAAGTCTCAGTTAGTAGAAGCAGTACAGATATGTCAGCTTACTACCATTGAAAGGAAGGGTTTTTTCTTATAGATAGTACAACAACAAGCCAGTAATGTCAAAGAAGAAATCGATGAGGAGTTAGAGCAGATTTTGTCCAGATTTGCTGTTGTCTTTGAGGAACCTAAAGGGTTGCCTCCTACAAGGACCCATGATCATAAGATTGTTTTAAAAGAAGGAATACCACCTGTATCTATCAGACCATACAAGTATCCATTTGTGTAGAAAACAGAAATTGAAAAGATAGTGAGGGAACTCCTTGAAGCAGGGGTAATAAGGAGCAGCCAATCTCCTTTTTCATCACCAGTTATTCTTGTTCGAAAGGCTGATGGATCATGGCGTATGTGTATTGATTACAGGGCATTAAATAGAGAAACTATCAAAGATAAGTTTCCTATTCCTGTAGTAGATGAGCTTTTAGATGAATTGTGTGGAGCCACTATCTTTTCTAAGCTAGATCTCAGGTCTGGCTATCATCAGATTCGGGTGAGGGAATGTGATATTGAGAAGACAGCATTTCGAACTCACCAAGGGCATTATGAGTTCTTGGTTATGCCATTTGGCTTAACTAATGCTCCAGCAACATTCCAGTCCTTGATGAATGAAGTTTCTCAGCAGTTTTTTAGGAAGTTTGTTATAGTATTTTTCGATGACATCTTGACATACAGCAAGGACAGAAAGGAGCATTTAGAGCATCTAACTATGGTGTTAGCAGTATTGCAGAAACATTCTTTGTTTGCAAAAAGAAGCAAATGCAGGTTTGCTTGTAAACAAATTGATTATTTGGGACACCTAGTTTCGGCTGAGGGAGTTCAAGTTGATCCATCTAAGATTAAGGCTATGGTGGAGTGGCCTCAACCTAAATCAGTTAAATCCTTAAGAGGATTTCTTGGTTTGACAGGATATTATAGGAAATTTGTCAAGCATTATGGATTAATTGCAAGTCCATTAACTGATTTGCTTAGGAAGGATGGATTTAAGTGGGGACCAGATGCTACACAAGCTTTTGAAGAGTTGAAGAAAGCAATTACTCAACCACCTGTTCTTGCTCTTCCAGATTTCACTAAACCATTCTTAATTGAATGTGATGCATCGGGTAAGGGCATTGGTGCAGTCTTAATGCAAGCTGGGAGACCGTTGGCATTTTTAAGTCAACCCTTGAGGGGACAGGCCTTGGCTTTATCTGCTTATGAAAAGGAGTTTTTGGCGTTGGTGTTGGCTGTAAAGAAGTGGAGGCCATATCTTTTGGGCAATCAGTTTGTTATTAAAACTGATCAGCAAAGTTTGAAATTCCTTTTAGAGTAGAAAATTGGTACACCATCTCAGCAAAAATGGTTGAGTAAGCTCATAGGGTATGATTTTGTAATTGAATACAAGAAATGTAGGGACAACTTGGCTGCAGATGCACTCTCCCATATGGAAGAAATTGATGAAAGTGAAGCAGTTTTATCTGCCATTACAGTATTGGATCCTATGTGGTTGAAACAATTAAAGGATTCTTATTTGCATGATGAGGAAATTGCTGAGATTTGTAGGAAGTTGCAGCAGGGTGACATGGTGTATAAGAAATACACACTTCAGAATGGATTCTTGTTGAAGAAAGGCAAACTGTTTTTATCAACTAATTCTCCTTTGAAAACACAAGTTCTTCACTTCATTCATAGCAGTATTTTTGGTGGTCATTCAGGCTATCAGAAGTCACTACACTAAGCAAAGGCTGATTTTAATTGGGCAAGTATGAGAAGAGACATAAAAAAATTCATTAGGGAGTGTGAAGTCTGTCAGAAATGCAAAGTGGAGAACTTGAAACTTGCAGGGTTACTGCAGCCTCTGCCGATTCCTCTTAAATCCTGGAGTGACACCTCCATGGATTTCGTTGATTCCTTACCTAAGTCTCAAGGATTCACTGTGATATTGGTTGTTGTGGATCGTTTTACAAAGTATGCTCATTTTTTGCCAATGTCTCACCCCTATAATGCAGTCTCGGTAGCAAGATTGTTCCTTTCCCAAGTTTTTAAGTTACATGGGATGCCTGCAACCATTGTAACTGATCGAGATGTCACCTTTACCAGTTCATTTTGGAGGGAGCTTTTTAGATTGCATGGCACTAAGTTGCAATTTAGTTCTGCATACCATCCACAGTCAGATGGGCAGACTGAAGTTGTTAACAAATGTGTCCAACAGTATTTGAGGTGCTTTGTTTCGGAGAGACCAAAGAGGTGGAGTTATTGGTTACCCTGGGCAGAATGGTGGTATAATACATCTCTGCATTCTTCAACCAAAGTCACACCCTTTGAAGCTTTATATGGGATTCCTCCTCCATCTCTCTTGCAGTATGTGGTAGGTACAATTAATAATGAAGCTGTTGATGCAGAGCTTCGATCAAGAGAGGAAATATTGTCTATTTTGAAGAAGAATTTAATTGCAGCCCAGAATCAGATGAAGCGCCAATATGATAAGAAGCATGTTCATAGGCAATTTCAAGTGGGGGATATGGTTTATTTGAAAATGTTGAAGTACAAACAACACTCGATAGGTTCAGTTGCTAATCCCAAATTGGCAGCTCGATTTTGTGGACCTTTTAAAGTGTTGGAATGTATTGGTACAGTTGCTTATCATCTAGAATTACCAATGGGTTCAGTTGTTCATCCAGTGTTCCATGTATCTAGACTAAAGAAGCATGTTGGTCCATTAACAGTTGTTTCACCAGTCTTACCCTTACAGGATTTTCATGGTGGTTTTCAGACTGAACCAGAGACAGTGTTACAAAGAAGAATGACTAAGGTTGCTAATAAACCTTTCATTGAGTTGCTTGTTAAGTGGAGGGGAGCTTCTAAGGAGGATTCGACTTGGGTCCCTATTCAGCAGCTGCGATTGCACTATCCAGACCTTGAGGGCAAGGTCTTTTGAAGGGGGGGTGAATTGTTATGGTGAATAATCGAATAACAGACTGAATAACAGAAGTAGTTACAGAGTTAGTGGAATCACGTGGGAATAATAAAGTGTTAAGTCTGAAATAGCCTCACTT
>JAOXJP010150702.1:0-13119 GCA_025762735.1 Platanus orientalis | reverse complement strand
GGCGTAACAGGATTCATGTAGCCGACCCCAAATAGTTGGGATAAGGCTGTTTGTTGTTGTTGTTGTTGTTGTTGTAGACCGCCTCTGATATGTGCATTGATTTGTGGGACTTATTTTCTGGGTTGGAAAAGATGTTCTGTCCAGAACAACATGAGGTTTCAAATGGAATAAAATGGGTGGGACTTTGATAAAAGTTCAAAGTCCCATGCATTTTATTCCATGTGAAGTCCCATGGTGTCCCGGACACCATCCTTTGACGGCAAATCATCTGTCCTCTTTTTGGGTGGGTCTTGACACCCTTGAGACACGTCCCATCTAAAAGATTGCATACCCAAAAAATCAGCATTATCCAATGTTTTTAACCATCCGATCTATATATTATTTTCTTGAGCTTTTGAAACATTAATAAAATTTTATTTTGACCATTCAAATGAAGTGAGAGACAGAAGGTTGGGCTCATTTTCTCAAAACGATTTTGAACTAAATAATCTCTATAGGGGACCCATATCCTTTTATCATGAAAGGGTGTCAAGTGTCTAGGAACCGTACCCAAGATGTCACCTGAGGATCTGATACACCCAAATTTGGTTGTTCCCTCATATCCCCACACCATAGGCTGACATGTGAATTTGGTGGCTCGATTTCCTTTGTGATGCCCCCTTGTATCTTGCCTCATGGGGCATCGCACAAGGGGGATATCAACCCCTTTTAAATAGAGAGCAAAAGTTAGTTTGAACATTTTTTTTATGGTTTTAACTCTATATACCTTATTTTACAAGGTTGCTATTTTTCTCATTTGAAAACTGTTATTACAGTTTTAACCCTATACATTTCACCTTTTGTTTATAGGGACAGACTAATTAGGTGTAGTAGATTCTTATGTTTGCCCCTTTCAATCCAAACGATCACTAACTTAAAGAAAATGAGAAACTTTTTTTTTTTTATATATATAAGGGAGAATAATTGTCTGTGTTAACACAGGCCTATTTAGGCATGTCATTGATTAACACATGATGTGTTTTTAAATTTGTTGTCTTTTGGTTTTTTACACCTTTATGTTTTTTTGAACCCCAAACACAACATGTCTCAACTTATAATTCACCTTAAAACACTACAGACACTTTGTCATCACAGAACATTTTCTTCACTTTATTAGCTAACATCGAGGAATCCCAAGCAGAAGAATGACTGTATGTGATGACAGACCTTTGTAGGCTTGCCATTGATCGACACATGATGTCTTCTTGAATTTGGTATCTCTTTTTGGGTACTTACTTTTCTGGTGACACTTTTTTATGTTCAACATAAAAAATCGCTGAGGTCAAAGAGTAGCCACATTAACATTAGAAGTGATTTACACTCACCACCAGAAAGTGAAAATCACTTTCTGTGCTGACAATTTTGCCCGTTTGGCCCTTGGTGGAGGTTCAAAGAGGTTAGGAGTTGGGGTATAAAATCCAAGCCGTACTTTTCATTTGGGGAATTTTTTTAACGTTTTTATCCTCTAACACAATACGTGTCTCCTTACAAAAACACCATAGACACTCCACAAACATTTTCATCACATAACATTAGGGGGGTTTCAGGAAGTAGAATGATTGCTGTGTTGATACAGACCTCTACAAGCATACTTTTGATTGACACATGATGGGTTTTGGAATTTGGTGTCTCTTTTTGAACACCTACTTTTTCATCTGAACACTTTTTTTTTAACGTTTTTATCCCCCAAACACAGCACATGGCAGCTTGTCATTCATCATACACATTACAAACACTTTTTTTTCTTCACACAACATTTTCTTCCTTCCGGGAAACATTGAGAATTTGAGGTGTACGGTTGCAAGGGGTCGTAATTTACGGAGAAAACAAGGTTTGTTTTGTTGCGGCAAACATGCGTAAAATATAAATGCGAAAGGACGAGAAGGAACGATTTCGGTGCGGTCCGTGCGAGTACAGTCCGCCGCGAAGTGGATATTCTCGAAACCAACCACATGTGATGTTGGAAGACAGATTACTCTCTTTTTCCTTTCCCTTCCCCTTTCCACGCATTAAAAAAGAAGAGAGAGAGAGAGTTTATGCGTCTTTCTCTCTCTTCAATCTGACAGGGAGGCATGTGCGAGGCTCACCAGCTTTCTCTTTTTAAATATTCCAAAAACAAACTGCCAAAACGCCCACCGTAAAAACCGTTAATCTGCCTTGTGAAAGGCCAAACATTTAGATCTTAGTGACTATATTGCCCCTGCCTTCTCCAAGTCCTTTTTGCGTAATTTCTCAACTATCTATCCTATAAACTCATAATTCATTATAAAATAAAACTATAAAAGTAAAAAAAGAAAAAGAAAGGATGACCTCCTAGAATCTTGAGATGGGTTGTTATTAAAAAATAATAATTAAAAATCATTATATGGGTTTTTTTTTCCAAGGGAGCAAGTGTGGTCTCACAAGATCAAAAGTCAATAATCAATAATCAATATAACCCATCACAAACAAAGGATTTATGGCTAATCATATCATGTGCCTAATTAAAGCAAAAGAACCCAACTAACTTAATCTATAAACTTCTTCCAACCATTCATAATAACACACAAGAAAACACCAGAGAATTGTTGGTCATCCAATCATTAATGTTCTCTTATCTTAGTGTGCAACATATATTTGGATGCTTAAACCACATCTCTTGACTTTGGATTTAGAGAGAGAGAGAGAGAGAGATTTCATTACCTCATCTATCATTAAAGCTGATAAAAACAATAATAATACAAACAATCTAACATTAAACCTGTAATACAGTCTTCTTAAGTCTAAACTACTGAATTGAAACTTTTTATTTGCCGAGTGATAGCATAAGAGTAATACGCCATGGTTCTACGGTCAAGATTGTAACCCTTATGCATTAGCATGTGCTTGAGCAACTCTGAACTGTAATTTCTTGGTGCATCTAACAACTACTTTATCCCACATACTTGGGGTTGGCCAGATGAATCCTGTTTTTTTTCATTCAATTTTATATAACACCATATCTGCCGGGAAGTTAGAAGTCCATCTCTCTTTTGTCTATTTTAATTCAAGTCAATTTTGGTTTATTTCTTATTCTTTTATCACCATCAATTTGCATTGTCTCAATTCTTTGTACTAACACAATCATTGCTCTTCGTTGTACAATTAAACCATCAATCATGTCCCAAAAACTCAAAAAAATTAGATAAAGAGAAGAATCTTGACCCCCCAACTTTGGTTTTGAATTTAAATTAGGCATTAGAGCAGTTTACCCTTTTGAGAGGGGGTGGCCCCACTAGGTGCATGTGTGTGGGCCCATGTGTATGTGGGTGGCATGCGTGTATCCCCTACCATCATTAGATTGGAGATAAAAGTGCCCCAATTGTTAGAATTTTAAAGGATCGCAGCATATATTTTATTGTTCAATGGTGACCTTACGGGGTGGCAATGAGCCAAGCTTGAGCTTCATTTTAAGTTTATTAAGTTGAGCTTGAGCCTGGATTTGAGTTTGTTTACTTAACAAGCCTAAACCAAGTTTCATTCAGGTTTTTAAGAGTTTGATTTGGTTAATTTTTTTAATTATGTATGTGTGTATGTATGTGAAAAAATGTTCAAAAAAGAAAAAATGAATTCATAAATCATTAGGTTGTTGGGCCTCTTCCTTTCTTTTCTATTTTGACTGACGAGCCGAGCCTGAACCCAAGCTGACCTGGGTAAAGCTTGGTTGAATTCAGCTCGACTCAATGCTACCTTTACCCATCCCCATAACAAAACAGGGAAAAGTAAACAAATTTGACAAAAGAGAAACAATAATACATCATTTATTTATTGATAATGTGGATTTATGAAGTTAATTATATATTTTTCTTCACTTTTTTGTTTTGTTCTCCGTTCCTAGGATTTTGTTGTCTCATGATATCCCTTTTATTTCAGTAAATCTGTTATAATAATAAAAATTATAATACGAGAAAGATTAGGGGAATATATGTAGGGAGGGGTGCTTAATTAAGAACGATTAGATCCAAGCATAAATCAGACATTTATGCAGAGGACATTTTCCACTTTCATATCAGATTCGATTAAGAAGCGTACCAATCGTTTTCTCGAAGCAAATGTTATGTGATAAAAATGCCTCTGTAGTGTATATGGTGAATTAAAAACAGACATGTGGTTTTTGGGGGTAAAAGGGTCCAAAAAAGTGTTCACGTAGGTGATCAGTAAAAGACGTCAAATTCAAAAACACATCATGTGTCAATCAGTGCACGATAATAGAGGTCTCTCTCAAAACAGACAATCAAAACCTTGGGGTCTTTGGGAGCACCCTTTAGATAAGCGACCAGGTTCGATGCCCCCACTTCAACCCACTTATACACCATGGTCTTACGGATATGACCCACGGACTACAGGACCGGTTTATGAACACTTCCCTTAACAAATGTTCATCACTGCTCCTTGTCAGGGTTGGACACATCAGCATTGAAAAGTGATTTTCACTTTTTTGGGGGGCACATATTCACGTTTCAGCGCTGATGTGCCCACCGCCTGACAAAAAACAGTGGTTAGCATTCGTTAAGGTGAGGATTTTTTATCCATTCACACGGACTACAGTACTTACTGGTCTCTCCTGGCTGCTAAAATAATTAATTGAAACTTTTTAGGGTGATGCCAGTAACTGAAGCAGCTTCTGATAAAATACCTACTGATATTGTTCGGATCATCTGCAGTCTAAAGGACTTATACCACGTCTGTATATATCCGGCACGTGACAAGATCTGCTGTGGCAATTTTGTAGCTTTTGTAGTATGAAAAAAAAAAAACCCTAGATCCTCTACTAATTTTTAAACTTCTGTTAACGTTCTGCTTACTTTTGTGATTGACACGCTGAAAAAATATGAAAGTGAAAAATGAGTTGGGACTTTTAATTTTCTTTTTTGCCACATGCTGACCATTGAAATAGGCAGATCGTTAACAGAAGTTTAAGGATAAAATAGGACCTACAAAAAGATAAAAAGCCCAATGCTAAAAGACAGTAAAATAACACTGTTAAATGACCAAATAAAAACCAATGCTTTTTTATCTTCTACAACAAGTTATAGCAAAATTTCCCAAGGCATTTGTAGCCATAAGGGGATGGCTCAAAAAATAGAACTCATTTAGATTTTTGATGATTTGTACTTGATAATTTAAATCAATTCATTTTGTAGAAAAAACTATGATGACTTCATTTGAATGAATTCATTATGAACGAGCTCACATCATCTCCCGAGTAAACCAGAACCTCTCCAGTCTCTATTCAAGATGTGTCAAAAGGTTGTATTAATAAATACAAAGTACTTATCCATTGTACATTTACTATAATACCTTTTTTGACACATATGTGTTGACTCAAACACCTTCTGCTAGTTACATGTCACACATTGATTGCGAAATGAAGTGGTACTTGTTCATTTAAACTGGAGATAATTTAAAATCGTTACGAACCATCACCTCATGGCTACAAATGCCTTGAGAATTTAAAATGAAATGAGTACATTACATGTGGCTGTGTAATATCCTCCTTTGACCTATATGAATTTACCGAGATATTTTTATATTTCCTTTAATAACCTCGTTTGACCTATATGAATTTACCGACACATCTTTTGTTAATAAGATTAGATATGATTCAAGCCCATTTTGGTAAATACATAAAGCACTTACAACTATGTATTTACTTTACCACATGTGCACCAAGACATCCTTTGTTAGGAATCATATCACACGTTGATTGGTATTAACTTGACATATATCTCTTTAACCTAGGTAATGCACTGATCAAACATCTTACATGGTGCTTATATGATAGGTATTACCAATACCTCTTGTGGGTCTCAGTTTTCGCATGATGTGTGAAAAAGAATTCATTCACCATAGGTTGAACCTACAATGATAGAGTTGTTGTCAACTCTTTTTAAGATCTAACTTGAGATCTGTTTTTGAAAAATAAAAAATATAAATTTTAATATTCTTTTGAAATATTGAACTTCATTCCAAATTAATCAATTTAGAGGATTCTGGATAAGCGATTCAGTATGGATCGGAAAAGGTGTTAATTACCACAATCCATTCATATGTGCGATTATCTATTTAAACTGGTTTAAACTTAATGTCTATTTTCTATATACAATATGTGCATAAATGAGTTTTAAAAATAAAAAAAAATTTGGTGTCATGTTTGTGCTAGTGATTTGACCTACCAACTAGTGGTGTGTGCAAACATGTTATTTAAATTTATTCTATGAATTAGTCATCTACTTAGCATTCTTTCTAATAAAAAAATAAATTGATAAATAACAATAAAATAAAATATATAGTGTTAGGAGCATACCTGGAATTGCTTTACTTATATGAGCACGTGTTAAGACGATTTCCATTTGGAAGTTGGGCAACACCTCCTCTTATGTTTTTAATATGCGTAAGTTTAAGAGAGATAGCAAAAACATATAAAGGAGAAGACATTTAGGGGGAGAGAGGGAGACAACTTTTACTTGGGGATTTCAGTTGTGAGAAAGAAATGGAGAACAAGAGATTGACGAACTAGAGGGCGTGAGAGAAGAGAGAGAGAGAGAATCATCTTTAGGGGATTTAACCATGCAAGCTTAGAGAGGGAAAAGAGTTGCTTGGGGGTCTTCACCGTGACCAAGAGGAGAGAGAGTAGCTCTATTTTAGACTTAGAGTATAGACAAATTAGGTTAGGTTAGGTGTGATTTAAATTTTATTTTATTTGGTTTTTTGTCATTAGATTTTATATTATTTGATTGAAAATTTATTTTATTTGATCTTGAGATTTAATTAAGATTTAAGAATATTTGGTTGATATTTTTGAATAATATTAGATTAAGCCATGTGTAAAGGGGAGGTTTTGATTTGGCATTTCGTAGGGCACCATTTCGTTATCTAGATTTGTCAGATTCAATTGTACCCACTTCGTTAACTAAATCGATGGTTTGTTATCATGGTGGGACCCATTTCTTTTATCTGAAACTCCAAAATAATTTATTAAACAGTCATGATTTGATATAGGGTGATAAAGGGTTTACAACGGGCTTCGAAGATCATGATCAAGTAAGTTAGGGTTTTAAGGCATGTTGAATCCATCTACAGTGTCTAATTGGCCGTCTGAAGTGTATTGTTCTCAGAATTTGAAATATTCTAAATCGAAAACTAATATTCATTAAAACTTGATCTGATGGATTTTGATAATCAAATACTCTATTTTAAGATTTTGAACTGCTCCAGACACATTCATGACATCTAATTGGTTGTTTGATGCTTGTGTAATAAGATTTAGTAGTCCACCCTTGATGTAGGATAAAATCATAATTTTCAAATCTAGATTTGCTCAATCTTAAGACAACTATTTAAAAAAAAACTAGGTGTGGAAAGAAGGATAGGAAGATGAAAAAGTATGCCCACAAATATCTTAGAATTCTAGAGTGTCAAATTAAGAAAGTATGAAAATGGATTAAAAATTGAAGGTTATCTAACTGCCTTGGTTTTCTAAGAAGCCTAAGGTCTATTCTAGTGAGTTGGTCTTGCCCATTGAATGAAACCTCTGAACCCAAGGCCAAAAGTAGGTGATCACACCCCCGTGTTCAAGTGGCTGAGGCATAGTCCTTCTAGGATAGAGACTAGGGGTTGAATCTCATTGGGTTCAATTCCATAATGGGATTCTATCAAGCACTCTTGATCGTTATTTCAACCACAAGTTCTAGTATTTAAAGAGTTGGAGTGTTAAAACTTGACTCTGCTTCTTCTAAAACTTCCTTTGAGCATTGGACATGTGTCATTACTCGTAGGGTGCAAAAATAACATGTCTTATTATTTGGACATATATCTTCCATTCTACATGGATTTTCACTCGCACAAGTAAATTTGCATGTAAGGTTGACACATGTCTTATGGGTTCCATATTGCACATTTGCCACTTGCCAACTGTTGGATCATGTTTGGAGAATTTGTAAAATTTTACTCGTGAGAATAGCATGCCAGGTGTCACATTTTGGGGCACTGCTCATAGGGATGATGTTTGTACCATTTGTCAATTGTTGCGAAGTCATCCATTTTAAGGTAAAGATTCTACTCATAAGAACAATTTCCTTACTTATACGAGTAGTTTTGCCATGGGTCACTATTTAAATCACTTACAACATGAGTCTCGCTATGCTAATTAAATGCACATTGAATGGTTGTTTTATTTAGATAATATTTTGGTGCATCGCGAAGCATTCTATTTATAAGGAATTTAATGCCAACAAATAATTTCGCCAAGTGATGATAGAATGAGAATATAAATATGACTATAATGTTTAAAACTAAAAGACAAAAGTATCACAGAATGTAATGATTTTAAGATAATGAATTTCTCTATTTTAGGATAATTTTCAATTTTTTGAGAAGAGTTCATAAATTTTGCTGCCATGATGCATGGCTCATGTATTAGTTTTATAAATTAACAGCTGAAATTTACTTTCATAGTGAACTGAAGATTTAAAATATTAATCGATAATCCTTTAAGTGTTTGTATGTTTCTAACAAAATTATCCATCAATCACTATATATGGTAGCATTTCAAATATCTTTTTTATTTTTAATTGAATTTTAAGTTCCTCTTGTTAATTGACTTTTGAAACTACTAACACAAAACTCTAATTATAAATGAATACACTCCCAAGCTAGAGTCTATTCATATGTGTCACATACGTCTCTTTTTCACAAATGTGCCCATATCGGTGTGTGCATTAACAATGAAGAATGCACACATTATGAGCTAACATTTGTAACAAATAAATGTAAAAAATACTCTCAATTAAGACATAAACCCGTAGTTAAAATCGTTCCTATAAAAAATAATATTTTAAATACCTTAATAATCTCTCATTATTTATGTTGGGTTTTTGACAAGTTTTCAGCCAAAAAAAATATCTATATAATATGGGATTGGTTTGTATTAGGTGAGTGTCTTTCCTTCTCAAGGGTTTTCTTCAAGGTGAGAAAACAAGGCATTCTCCGGCTTGTGAGAGAATGTGAGAAAGGGGTCAAGGTGAGAGAGAATGGTGTAACAAGGTTAAGGGCATGGGTTCTACGGTGAGATCTTGAGCATTAAAGATTTGTACATCTTTTACATTCTCATATAGAGAAAAATGGATATCCCCATGGACATAGACATTTTGTTCGAACCACGTACAAATCCCCATCTTTTGTGATTGTTAATTTCTTTGTTGTTGCTTTAATCTTTATTGTTTTGATTGTGAGTGGTTTAGGCCAATATCTCATCACATGGAATATCAAGATTGTTTCTATTGCACCAACAATTTCAAAAGTTTTGAAAGTATATTAGATCTAAGCTAAGATATAAAGATAAAAAGTACAATGCATAGCATGGATGAGGTACTCTTAAACTAATTATGATTGAACATGGCTCACTGCATCCAATTGATTAAGCAATCTTAGTCATTAGAATATAATGAGCCTACTCCTCACTAGACTTAGGCATTTGATTCTTATAAGGCAAAGCTTTTAGGTCAGCATTTATTCTTAGTATAACAAAAGCATTAAGATTTTGTCAATAATATACAGGAAACCGTTAGGTATTTTGTAGTTTGTCAATCTCATTCCAAAACTGTACATGTAATGTGTGGTTAGTGTTTTGGATCACACAAATTATATAAAATTATATAAGTTCAAAACAAGTTTGGAAAAAAGTTTCATGTCAAAAGTTAAAGACAGAAGACCACCAAACAACAAGAAATCCAAGACATTGAAAACCTTAAGAAGTTTCAAGTTCCAAAGACATGCAGCGTCAAGAAGCCAACTATGAACTTTAAAATGAAATCCAAAGATAAATGTAGGTAAATGGCAAGGTTGAGTGTTTGAGTATGGACCAATGGACTTAGAATGGACTAATCCAAATCCTATCAAATACTCAAAAAGGTTTGGATTAATGATGGATCAAATTGGCAAAAATTAAGTAAATAAAAAAAGTGTTGAAAATGAAAAATGTCACAACTTAAAACGGCCATAACTTTTAATTTAGATGTCTGTTCGGGGTCCATAAGCACTCAAATGAGTGGTTCGATGATCTCTTTCTAAAAATTGAAAGATCTTTTATTCAAGATTAATCTCGTAACGGCTATTTTTTTTTACCGTTTTAATAGATCCGTTTGATTTTTTAGGAGGATTTTTCACTATAAATATGGATAAAATCTCAAGGATTAAAGCAATAAAAATCCATAAAAAATACAGGGTAAAATTAATTTGTGGAAATCAAACTACGTGACCTTTACAATTAAACTTACTATGAGTGTATGATCTTGGACAATTGTCCAAATAGTCACATCCATTCCAAGGTATTGTAAAACCTTCTTAAATTCTTAGTTACATTCATTTGAAGCAAATTATGTGATTTATAATCATATAAGCCTATAAAGAGGCAAATTAGACAACATAAGTGTTCCTACACTTATCCTATGTAAGTAGCCTTTGTCGGAGTAACCAGATGCAAATTCTAGAATTTGTTGGAATCAAATGTGGTTAATTGTCCATTGAAAACATTAGACTAGAGCGTGCTCACTAGAGACACTGGAAGCGTATCTACAAAGCGGAGGATTTCGTTGATACTTATAGGTAAATTTTAGGCTTTTATATTTGTTCCTATAATAGTTTCTAAAACTATTAATAAAAATATAAAGGCTCAGGGGTGAACTAATTGAGAGTGGACATAGTAAAATACTTGTGTTATGGCTTGGTTTGTTTGTTTTGTTTATCTTATTAACATCTCTAAAGTGAAACATGTTACCATGTTCTCACTCTGGTATCAAAACTATACATAATGATAGAGCCCTGTGGTACATTAGCATTTGCTTACTAATTTATTTAAGTCATTTAGTTGTATTATGACATAAATAAATTAGAGATGACTTAGTTTGATTTACTATCCTAATAGTTCCACTGCACTATAAGTTAAATTTAAAGTAAATAAAAAAAATATGATCAAAAAGTTAAATAAATTTAAATAAGTATAAAGATCATATTCACCCCCCTCTAAGATCTTTGGATTGCCATTTCGGGAACATCATAAACAAGTTTAACTTTATAGTCATAGAGATGAATTCATCAATAATGTCTCTGCATACTCCAACTCAACTATTAATTAATTAAGAACAAAAGTTTAATTTGATATTTATAATTTGAAGTGAATTAATCTTGCAGTAACATACATATATATATATATAAAGAGAGAGAGAGAGAGAGAGAGAGAGAGATTAGGCATCTAACTGTTGTCTGATGGCACTAGGTTCAAGTCGTTGGGTTGGTACACAAGTATTTACTTTTATTAAAAGAAACCATAATTATATTTATCTACTTTAAATAAATAAAAAAAACTTCTATTAAATTAGGGCTGCCAGTAGAGCCAATTAGGTTTTTGTTTTGTAGCTTTACACTTGTTTAAGAGATTGCTTTATAATATGCAAAGTGTTTTTGTGCTAAGACTACGTGTCATAAAAGTATAAAGAATACAAAAACAGCTTTCATCGTTTGCAGATAATTAGGGGGGAAATGACATTAAAAAAAGCAAATATACACACAGAGTATAAGGAATATTTTCCCCATACGAGGCATTCATAGATTAATATTAGTCAAATATGTTTGCTACATCAGTTTACACCCTAATTCTCCATATCCTTCTAAATTATTAGTTTATTCACAAAAACCTTGATTCAATTACCCATGTATAAAATGACATTTTTTTTATTAACATGAGTCAAACAGGCTACGGAATGGTGTTTGCGTGTTCGTGTATGTGTGTATATTTATACATGAAGACATTAATGTATACTTAGTCAAAAAGACCTATCAAAAAAAAAAAGTCAAAAAGGACAACGAGGCCATTTCAGAGTCTTCACACGTTGATTCTTCCTCTTTCATTTTTTATGTTTTTTTAAATGGTTTCAAAGTGATCAAAACATTGATTCAATAATTTTTATTTTTTTTTGTAGAAAATAAATAATGTGTTAGTGTGACGAAAATGCTCACATCTTTTTTCAGAATTGGAAGATGTAAATTCTTGTATCTTTTCTTCTCTTCTGATTGTGTAGGGGTGGCAAGAAGCCTAGCTTTGTTCAGTCCAGCTCGGGCTCGTGGAAGCAGATTCAACTCGATTCACCAGTCAAAAAAAACAAAAACAAGCCCAAAACCTTAATGGCTCAAAACCAGCTCAGCCTCAAGCCTCACCAGCTTAAAATGAGGCTAAAGCTCAGCTCATGAGGAGTCGAGCTAGTTTGGCTCATTGCCACCTCTCTCTCTCTCTCTCAAAAGTTGATCTTCTTCACCGGGGGTAAGGTGTGTCCTCTCACAGGAGGTGTGGGCTCCACACACAAAATTCATTGGACCCACACCCCCTTTGAGAAGGGGCACCCTGCTCCCGGTGCAGAAGATCAGGCTCTCAGTCTATACCATGGATCCGAGAAGATACAACCCAATATTCTAATATAGTTTACCGTCTTCAGCTTCCAAGTCTTCAACAATGAAGTGAAGAGAATAAAAAGGTACTGAAAAGTAGAAAGGGTACAGATGGAGGTGCAGTATCAGGTACAAGAGATGATAACCGACTATTACGTATCTTGGTTTCTATTTTTAGTGTTTTTTATCACAAACCATGCTAGGTTTGCTTCACTGTCAATTGTCAACGCATGTTCAAAGGCAAACGTAATGTTTCCAGCAGCTTTTCAGACCAAAAAACGATGGACGCTGGAGATAACCTGAAATACGCTGTACGCCCACTGATTCTCTTTTTCTATTAATTTTTCCTGCTTTGTAGAGTTGGGTTTGCGGTGGAGATAACTACGTCAGTCAATTCAGACATTATCAACATGGTGGGTGTAGTCTTTTATGTAAGCAAGGTCAACCCAGATATTATCAACAAAATTTAAAAAGCCAACCCAGTTCAGTATTCAGCCAAATCAACTTATTCGAAGAGAGAGAGAGAGAGAGAGAGTGGTTAAGAAACGAAGAACTAATAAATGGTGGAGGCACAAATTTGATTGATGATCTCTCTCTCTCTCTCTCTCTCTCTCTCTATAT
>JAOXJP010150680.1:0-13119 GCA_025762735.1 Platanus orientalis | reverse complement strand
CATGAGCCCTTATCTAGGTCATTACCCACCAATGGATTGACATTGGATCACCACATAGGATGGGAACAACGTCTGAGCAGTTGCTGTTATGTCAAGGCAGTCATTCTGAGTTACCCAAGCCAGTTACCACTCTATGATCCGATCTTTTTTGGGGAGGTGTTTTGACTAGTACACTTATCTTTTAGAATATCAAAAAGCATGCATATTTAGTCATTTTTAGGTTATTGTTATTTAGGCTACACTTAATAGTTTAGAGGTCTAGCTTTTAGTTTGTCTGCCATGATTTTGATTGATTGCTTGCATGATTGATTAAAAGGAACCAGTAATTCATGTCCAATTTTATAAAACAATCCAAATTATTTTTTAGATAATTAAGTCTAGATTTTTCCTTTTTATTTAAGTTTGGATATTTCTCACCCCTTTTTGCATAATATGTAATGTGATGGCATAGATTGCATAGACATGTCATAAATAGAACAAAAAGTAGACCAAACCATAAAAGAACAAAGGAAAATGAATAAAAGTCATCCTCAAATAAACAAAGTACATAACCAATCTAAGTTCATCCTTCTCTCAACCAAATAATAAAAAAAAACTAAACATGTCTAGGTCATCCAAGGTGAAATATATACAACCCATCCAAATGTATCTGAGTACATCCCTCAAAAGATTAAAAAGAGAAAGAAAGTCCAATCCTCAAGTTAGTCATCGCTCCTTACGTGCTCCACTGTACCCTTCTTGGCCATGTGCTTCCCCTTCTTAGAGTATGAGTGGCCTGCTCTAAATCAGACTCTAGCATCACCAAGGGGCATAGTAGTACCATGAACCACGGAAGCACCCTGTCCAGTCCTCAGAGGACTATCATCAATCTGTAGAGGAGCCACCGCCACCACACCACTAGGCACTAGTGCCGTATGCACCTCGGGCTCTCCTCTAGCCTACTCTCCCCTAGCCTGCTCTACCCAGGTCTGCTCTCCCCTAGCCTCAGTGGAGGGCATCTCAGTGTCCTCCGTAGCACCTCCTGTATCCCATGGAACAGGGATCTGTCTCTTCAATTGCACAACAAAAAATATATGTCAGAACCTTTTAAAAGAAAACACTCCTAAAGAAAAACAAATTACCCCACTTCTTTAACTCCTCCACCTCTACCCTGTGGCTCACCTTCAAGGTTGCAACCTCGGTTAAGTGAGCTTGGTGCTTTTGTCCCACTAAGGCAAAGCACCTCGCCAACTTTTAGAGGGCACTCAAGTACACCTCCCTGGAAACTTGCATTAAGTACACAAAGCTTTGTCAATAAAAAGAAGATTGCATAAATTTTAAAACATCAGTAAAATAAATCAAACCATACTTGAGTCGTCACCTCAGGAGGTACCCATCCCTCAGGGACCTTAGCCTCAGGCAAGGGCTCCTCATTAACCCCACCCTTGAGGTCGGTCATCGTCACCACCTCTGGCACCATCCCTATCAAGTCAGGCTCAGCGGGAGGAACCTTCCTTTTCCTTCCCCTCTGAGTAAGAGGTGTCGGCTCCTCTACAGGCTGTGCCTCGACTGCCTGTTAAAATCAAACAAATCAAAGTCATCAAAACATTTTTTTAAAAGAGCATACTAAAATAAGTAACATTTTTTGCAAAAGAAAAAAATGAAATCAAACTCACCTGAGCCTCAATAGGGCCACCCAAGGGCTCGAAAGACTGAGTGGCCCACCACTCATTGTAGTCCCGGGCCCAGTTTAGGAAGGCTGAAGCCTCGATGCCTATCTCTTCCCTACCGATCTCTCCCTCGGTGTCGATGACCTGTGGAGACGAGTATGGGACCACGAAGTCCTCCACTTTGAACCCGACCTAGTGTCATCACCTCTCCTCGAGGTACATGGTGACTTCATCGATAGCCACTAGGACAACCCTTTGATGAGACCAACCCTAGGCTGAGGTCTGGTCTAGGGCAGTCTCCTCCCTCAAGACCCATCGGGTCCACGGGTGCCACTTGACCTACGTAAAGCACAAAGGAGGTTAGAAAATGATTTGCAAAGAAAATAAAAATCAAAGAAAACAAATCAAAGTAGTGTAACTTACCTGGTTAGCTGTCAAAAGGTTTAGCTCTCATCGGAAGGTCGAGATGGATTTACGGACCTTGTGGTGGGTGTTTGAGACCTTCCACCTTGTTATGCAAGGGAAGGGAAACACCTCCTCGCCTCTCCACCTAGGGGCTAAGGATGGCTAATGCTCATAGCATCACACCTGTAAAAGAAAGAGTTAAAAAAATCAATGCTATCAAAATCAAATTAAAGAATGCGAATGAACATAAAAGACATAAATAAAATAAATAAAAGTAAGTCATACCTCCGATAGAAAACATAGCCCCAAGAAGGCATGAGGGCCCTACCTAGCCGAGATCTTGCTTATGTTGGAATACATCCACCTGAGGGCGGACCTACCCTAACTGCGAGTAACCACAAGATCCAGCTACTCCAAAGCCGACAGCAAGTGGAAGTATATCCTATCGCTCTTCCCATAGAAGATAGAGCGAGTCAGCATATACACTAGAAAGGCTCGGGTGGAAAAGGTGATATCCTCTGGTGGGCTTTGATTGGTAGCCCAGACAAAATCCTTCTCAAACCAAGAAGGAAGGGCACCCTTAGTGCCCTTGTAGTAAGCCATGGGCTGAGGCCCTATACATCGAGCCACCAACGCTGGGTTGAAGTCATTCGAGCTCAGTGGGGGCATGCCTTTTGTAAAAAGACCAGTCATCATAAAAAAGTCTATCGCAGGTACACCGATCTCCCCCATTGGAAGGTGGAAAGAATGTTTGATAGGAGAGCACTCTTAGCTAGGGCCATCAGTAGAGCCTTATCTGCCTACAACACCGGTAAGCTCATAAAAGGGACGAAACCCATGGCCCGCACCCAGTCCTGGACATTGGAACACATACGCCCCCACAAAGCTAAGACACTGGACCAAGAACCATGACACTTTACTATCCCTTAGCTTGCAAGGGAAAATATGTAAAAATATGTTAGAACATTGCTTAGGAGCAAAAGGAAGCAAAAACAAATCAAAAAGAATTAAAAAAATCAAAAATTGTAATTTTGTCTCTTAAGCCTAACGCCTGATTTTTAGGCGGACGCCTGTATTTTGTCCAATGCCTGAATTTCAGGCTAATGCCTGAATTTTCAACCCCTATTTTTTAAAACAGTGAAAATTTAGGCATTATGCATGTAATTTAGGGCAATGATTTTTAGGCATTGAAAAATCTGAAAATCAACAAAAAACTTGAAAAAACCTATTCTAAATCATTCCAAAATCAGAATTAAAGCAAAATAATTCCATTCAAATGATTTTAAACCTAAAAATACAAAGAAATCTAAAGAAAAATGCAAAAACAAATAAAAACATTGAATCTAAAACAAGACATTCAAAGAACAATAAAATTCATAAAAACAAGAAATAAATCCATAAACAAGTCAAAAACTTACCTCATTTGCAATCGAGTTCTTCCACTATGCCTTCTCTTACACTGAGAGAAGTGGGAAGTGGCGACTTAATCCTCCTTAGCTCATTGTGGTTGAAGTAAAAGATTGGATTTTTAGTGAAAATTGGAAAAGGAAGAAAGAAGAACACTGTGGTGACCCTTCCTATCATTCGTAACAAAAAATAGTGATTTGAAACACAAAAAGATGGAAGACTCAACCGTGGGCCTTTTAAAAGTTGTAACTGTTCTCAACGCCTAATCATATTCCCAACGCATGAATTTTAATTCAATAAAATATAGGTATTGAGACCAAATTCAGGAGTTAAACATTTTTTTCCTGTAACTATTCTAATGCTTAATCGTGCATCCAATGCTTGAATTTTAATTCAATTAAAAATTTGGCGTTAACACAAAATTCAGGTGTTAGGTTTAATTTCTGCAGAATATTGCTTTCAACTGTAAAATGACATTTTTAACCTTGTGTTCATGCATATGTTTACAGACATGGCTCATAGACTTGTGCAATTAGATTTATACTCTACCATCTCCATAAATTTTGCAAATACCCTAATTGCCCTTCCCCCCAAAGAACGGGAAGTTTGGAAAAGTCAAAGTGGGCTAGGGGCAACATTGACCTTGGCACAAATCAACTTCGATTGGCCACTATTAGAGCCAGTCCTTTCCTTTTGGGACCTGTCATTTATGGTTTTCTGCTTCGAAGAACAAGAGCTTACACCCACTATCGAGGAGCTCGAGTCTTCTTAGATTGGGAACATTATCTTAGCCTCAATGCCGTAATCCCGACTCACAAGCCAAGCTACCTCAAAGGCTTCCATGCATTAGAAATCTCCAAAGCCTCCCTGCCTAAGGAAGCTATTGGATAATACTTGCACTACCCTTTCGATCTTCTATTGGAAAGAGGTTGGAAAAAAGTTGGTGACTTCGCTAACCCCATCAAGTTTAGAGTATTCACTTTAGTTGTATTAGGACAACTCTTGCTATCACATAGCTGCCATAAAATCAATAGCATCTTACTCGACATTTTGGGGCAATATCTATAGAAGAAGGCCCTCGTACCTATGATCACTTCTGAGACTATCTCTCATATTATGCTCAGCACCCTCGAGGTCGCTTATATGGTTGCCCAACTTTCTTACAGGCCTGGCTACAGGAACACTTGTCCATCCTTGCATCTTTCTCAACTTATGTGTGTCAAAATTTGACTCTAGTATATATACGTATCAAAAGCCGACCCTTGCCAATCAAAAGAACTACATCAAATTATCAGAACCTACTAGTTGCTATGCTCCCCAAACAAATCACTTGGCATGTCAAGTGGCACAAAGCACACTACCCACTTCTGGCTACCAAGGACCACACCTACATGGTTATCACAGGAGTCCACTAGAGTACTCCCTATGTACCCACACACGTCCTTCGGCAATTAGCTCTTAGGCAAGATCTCTTTGATTTCCCCACTGTCTTTGAAGACATCTTCAAACTCAACCATCGTACATCTAATCATACATTGTCTACACTAGCTACTTTGTGGGGCAGCTAGTATACCGGTGTCACAGGATATCCACAGTTAGCATCCATAAAAGTATAGGTCATGACATCTACTTACAAGCATTGGCTTTTGTATAAGGCCCCTCTACAACCTGCTACACCTGTAGTATCCGCTTCTTCAAATAAGAGGCTATGCACCGAATGGACATCTTCATCATATACAGAGCTTTCTCACACCCAAGTTGAGTATGAGCGACCAATGACAGACTTAGCCGAGGAGTGGACCTTAGATGCCCAAACTAAGGTTTCCTTAGAAGTAGAGACACTTTTGTGTATAAAGGCTAAGGTCTCACATGAGTGCACCTAGCATTGGAATAAAACCCAAGTCGAGCTCATCCACTCCCTAAAAAGTGAGCTCAATGATAGTAGGGCTTCCCATGAAGATTTAGGAATCGAGATGAAGCACTGGAATAGCATGGCCTTTGTACAAGATTAGTGGATATAGTCATAGGTTCACGCATTGAGAAAACAGATCCTTTCCTTAGGCTATGAACTAGTGTCACCTCCACCACCACCTCTTGTGGTGCTATATCTTTAGATTATATTTTAGGCTTTCTTTTTCGATGTATCGGGGCAAGTTCTTCCTCTTTTTGTAATCATTTTTGATGTGTATATATTGTATAGAGTTTTGTTTCCAAAAATCTCATAGTTAATTAAAGGACATGAATTCACCTGTATGACATATGCACTTGTAAAAGCACCTGGCTATCAATTGTGAATGAATATAAAGAATAAACCTGACAAAATAATAATAATCATATCCCGTCTCTTTCAAAATCAAATAGGCAAACTACAATTTCTCCCCCAGAGACTCGACTACAAAAGAAGAAGGCACAACATAGCAAAGCTATGGCCGACAAGTTAATACCTCCACCTATGGAAAGCACTACACCTCTTACCCTCCCAGAGGCATTCTCAGGAAATCCACCTCTTAGCAGGACGGGTCCTGAAGATACCCTCTCAGACAGGTTCAAATCCGAAGTGGAAGGATTAATGGAGGACTTCATGTCCCAGAATGGTAAGACATCCACCCCTAAACATGGTCAATCCTCTTCATCACCCCAACTCTCTCTACTATCCCAGCATGGTTAGACATCCACCCCTAAACATGGTCAATCCTCTTCATCACCCCAACTCTCTCTACTATCTCTCAGCTAACCTAGCACCAATGAGCAGCCTCGAATTCCTACCCTCACTGAGTTTGAGAAACTGATATTTGAATACCTATTGAAGCAAGGAGGGCCTCACGGCTAGAACACAGTCTCTAAGCCATCACCACCTCCCAGTACTACTGAGTAGACTCTACCACACGGTCAGTCATACACACAGGGACCCATCTATGTCACGTCCCCACTCCGACCCACAACCACATACATGCAGGCAGAGCACCGAGTCGCCTTCGACCTAGAAAAGCAGTATGGGCTGTAACATCAAGAAAAAAAGGGAAGGCGAGTGTCGCTCCTCCAAAGGATGAGACCAATGCATAGCTAATAAAGCACGCAATAGAGGTAGAATTGATGAAAGGGTAGCAGTTCCCCATCTCCATGGACTTCGAGGATCTTTGTATCCACCCCAGGGGTGTACTACCACCAAACTTCCAAATGCCAAGTGTCGAAAAGTATGATGGTACCACCTTCCCCAGGATGCATCTCGACATGTATTGCAATGCTATGTTTCAGTGGGGACATGATGAGCATATCTTGGTCCATATGTTTGGCCAGAACCTAGAGAAGAATGTAGGGAAATGGCTACTAAGCCAAGAAAAGTGCAACATCAGTAAATGGAGGGCTTTGACGTGATCATTCCTCAACCATTATAAGTTCAATCTTAAGATGCTACCAACCCAGGAAGAGATTGAAGGAATAAAACCCCTCACTGGAGAGAATATTAGGGACTTTGCCTATAGGTGGAGATTGAAAATCTCTAACCTTAAACACCCTATGTCTGAGGAGGACATGATATCCACCTTCATGAGGACGTTAGGTCCTACCTACCAACTGATGCTCCCGACTGCATCACAAAAGAACTTTGCCAAGGTTGTCCACAAAGCCAAAAAGGTAGAGTTAGCCATCAAGGTAGGTTTGGTATAAGATGCACCACTTACCCTCTCTAGTTCCACCAAAATGACATTGAAGAACACAGTAGTCACCTGATCAAAAACAAATCTTGTACAAGCCATTGAGGTCCCTCGATCCAATCAGAACTATAGTCATGTTTTGCTTCCACCACAGCTAACCCAGAATTATCCAGTAACCGTGAACATCATTCTTCCACAGCAGTTATACCAACCTAGATACCTGAGCACACCCAAAGAAGAGAAGAAAAAGAGAAAATTCATCCCATTGCCCTACTCCCACAAATACATTATGGAATACCTCGTCAAAAAGAGGTTGTTGCAGTCAATTGACCCGAGACCTCCACCTTATCCCTTGCCCTACCGCTATAATCAAGCGAAACATTGTGAATACCATCATTCCCTAGGGCATACCATCAATAGGTGTTACCACCTAAGACACGACATCCAAGACTTGATTGATGAGGGAAATGTATCATTTGATCCCACACCCACCAATCCTCCACCAAATTCTAACATCATCTAAAATCCACTCCCTGACCACTAGCCACCAAAAGGAGTCAACATGATCAGTCTCACTAACACCCAGTTCAATTCCTCTAGCTACATCACTAAGATATCAGAGCCTATGAAAATTATCTTTTTACCCAACAATAATCAAGTGTCTACCCTGAATGGACACTTCCCCGAGCCTATCCCCCCTCCTGAATATGAGCACTTGCTCGCA
The DNA here is from genome assembly GCA_025762735.1 of Platanus orientalis. Taxonomy (NCBI): domain Eukaryota; kingdom Viridiplantae; phylum Streptophyta; class Magnoliopsida; order Proteales; family Platanaceae; genus Platanus; species Platanus orientalis. The sequence goes on along the minus strand of JAOXJP010150680.1, from coordinate 5,281 downwards.
CACATGTGGGATATGGCCCTAGATAGCCCAGTAATAGTCCTTCCCCCTAACATCAACATTTATGGAGAAGGTTTAGCACCTTATAACCCATTTTCATCACCCTATATCATCTCACCACCATCACTATATACCTAGCTCACTGACCTTTCATCCCCTCACCAAGTCATCAACATCCCTCCACCTACCAAAATACAATTCTTGCTAAACTGAGTCCCTCTAGGCTACCAAGTTGGGGAAGTGGCAGATCCTGAGATATCAAATGACGAGCTGGAAGAGCTCACCGCCTTCATCACCCGGTCAGGCAAAGTCTCCAAACCAATCTCATATCTGCATCCCGAGAGTAATTGGAAAGAGAAGATTATAGAAGAAGTTGAAATAGAAGTACAGAAGCAGACCAGAGAGGTAGAGGAAAAGAGAGAATAAGATTTTCAAGGTAGCAATATAGAAGTCTCACCTGTTCTTGATCAAGCAGTTGTCCAAGATGCCAACATAGGACTCTATATTAGGCCTTTTACTGACATCAGAGCAGTACAGAGAGAGATTCTTAATCATATTCAAAAAGTCTTTTGTGGATGCCTCGATCACACCAGACAGGTTAGAAAACATGGTGGCCAGAGTATCAACGCCATGAGTCATCAAATTCTCAGAAGATGAGATTCCCAAGGGTGATACCATGCACAACCTAGCCATCTATATCACGGCCCGCTACTCAGACATGTGTATTCCCCTTATTTTGATAGACAATAGGTCCACCTTGAATATCTACACCAAAGATACATTAGACACATTGAGAGTTCCCTCAGACTATGTAAAACTCAACCCATGTGACATAAAGGCCTTCAACAACTCAGTTAGTCGCGGCCAAGGAGAAGTGTTCATTCCCCTAGTTATAGAAGGGAAAGTGATCCAAGTTTAGTTTCAAGTACTAAGCATACCATCCTCCTTCACAATGTTGTTAGGAAGACCGTGGATCCAACAGGTAGGCGCCGTTCCATCCACTCTCCATCAGAAAGTGAAATCCATCATCAATGATGAGGTGATCACAGTGCCGGTAGATATAGATGTGATTACAATGATAGGATAAAAGATATTGGGAGTTTGAAACTTGCAAGCCCCAAACACTTTTACCTCGTACCAATTCGAGGTTGTGCATAAACAGAAAGAGGTAGTAGAGTTAAAGAGGAAGGTTGGAATACTTCTGCCAAAGTTCCACATGATAGCTAAAATGAAGTTCGACCCGAATAAAGGATTAGGTAAACATTCTCAAGGAAGAAAGAACCCCGTTAAAGCCATCAAAGTGCCATACAAGGAAGGCCGAGGGTTCAAACCTCTCATTAGGCATCAATTTTAGAAGAACAAGAAGAAGAATGCTGGCCACAAGACCGCAAGCACTTTGTACCTGCTTCTGAATTATCCAACACTTGTCACCTTGCCAATTGAACCACCAACTTGAACAAAACCACCCAAGCTCAGTATAGAACATGCACCAACAAAACTCATCATCATTCCCCCTCCAATCATCAGTCAACATCTTACCTACCATCTCGAGATTGCTCCTCATACCTATTCACTAAGCTCTAAGCCGTCCATCCTTGAGGTTGGAAAAGTTTAACCCCCAACACCTCAGAATATAGGGAGAACAACCTAACTTCTCTAAATCTACTCTCTCTCCCTGGTGATGTCATGGAAGCATTGCAATTAGTTATTACAAGTGAAGAGTTAGACCTAAATAAGCTTGACCCTGACCAGGTCAACATGTCGGAAACATGGGTACCCATGGAGGCCACAGAGCAGATCGGACAAGCCAACTCTGTAGTAGCAGAAGACCAAGACCAGGTGATGGATTGAATGATTGAGAAAAGAGGCTAGGAAGAGCCGACCTCACTCCACTCTTGTTGATATTTTCAAAAGATATTTTAATCATTTCTTTTCACCACTTTGTAATAAGAACTACATAAACCTGATCCCTAATGACTTAAAATTGTCAAAGCATTCGACCAATGCACTTGTAAAGGGTACGTAGGCAACCTGAGACACAGCTTCAGGCCCAATCACTTTTAAAAAAATCTTTTTCTGCTTTCTTTACCCTCATAGTCAAAGAACTAAGCATGGCTTGATCTTGACAGACCAATGTTTTCAAAAGCACTTATGTTAAAAGTCAAGTATGTAGGTAACCTGAGAAGCAACTTCAGGCTTAGCTGCTGCTTTTCAAAAAAAATAATTAAATTTGGTCTACCCTGAGACCAGAACTATGCGTGACTTGATCTTGGCTGAACAAACTTTCCTAACCTTGTGATTAGTGCAAACATCGAGTATGTAGGCAACTTGGAGCATGATTCCAAGTCCAGTTGCTCCTCGAGTATTAAATACCCTTTTCATGTAAATTTACACTAAAAGCTTTTCTTTCAAAAATAGGAACAAGAAGAATGGAATGATGAGGAAATAATGCCAAAAGAGGTGATCGCGGCCTTTGAGCGCCAAGAGAACTGGAATCTTTCATCTATAGATGAACTCCAAGAGTTTAATCTTGGGTCAGAAGCCGTGCCTAGAATTCTGAAAATTGGGACCCCCAGGCCCTGTTAAATCTACTTCGAGACTACATAGACATCTTTGCATGGACCTACGTAGATATGCCTAGTCTGGACACAGACCTTGTGATGCAATGCGACACATGGCAACACATGATTTCAAGGTGGTTATTTTTCAAAGAAAAATCAAGGCAAAGAAGAAATTATTAATATGATTTTTATTTTATTTAGAACTATTTATTTTGTTAAGTTTTTGGGTTTTATTAGGAACCTTTTTATTTTTAAGTGTTGGTTTTTAGTAGGAAAGAGTTTTTAGAAGATTAGGATTTTATTTGGGTTTTAAAAGAAGAAATTCACACAAATTCAGAATTTGGAAGGTTCTGCGCAGTGTTTAGTCTAGAATGCATAACTTTTTTCACATATATCGGATTGAGATGATCTTTATGGCGTTGAAAAGAAAATTTCAAGGGCTATAACTTCTATTTCACGAAACTTTGCCAAATTCGACCATTTTTAAGGCAATAATTGTGCTCTAAGATTATATACATGATTGGAATATTTTCCTGCAAATTTTTGGACGAATTTCTTAGATTTGGTTAGAGTTTTTCTATCTTTTTAGGTCTTTAGCTTATAAATAAACTCAATGTAATGAAGAGGGAGAGTTGATTGAGTTATTGAATAAAGTTTATTCATTGAGATTTATTCTCTATTTAATTCTTGGTATTTTCCTTTAGGGAAAATCAATAAGTCCCCGTTCATGGTATTTTCAGCTTAGAAAATCAACAGGTTTGTGGAAGGTTGTTCCAATTTGTTGATGAGATTCATTACATATGCTCGTCCTGCATCAAATACCCCTTCTAGGATTTTGGATGCCCCAAAGGTATTTTGGTTATTATATAATCATAATTACAACAAAACCACTGCTTAAAGAAATAAAGCATAATTACATAGAGATCCCTTTAGTATATCCTTTCAACACAGGTACCCTCCAACAATTAAAATCCCCATCAAATATTTGAGAATTAAGATTTCTCACACACAACTCAAAGATGTAATTCACTCATCATCTAAATTTGACACCTCTTGGATACAATAACTTTATATGGAAAAATATTTTTAAAAATTAAGTAAAAATTTATAATATAAATAAAATCCTTTCAAAAACTAGTTGACATTTATTATTCCTTGAGATTCCAAGAGACGTCATCAAATGATAAATGCAGTTTGTGTGAGTGCTAAGTGCTGATTTTTTCTAATTTTTTCTTTTGGTGTTTGAATTTGTTTGTTAGTTTTCTTAACAAATCAAGATTACAGAATTAGATATGTGTTGTACGTACCATGTTACTAAGTTTTAGCTGCACCTTACAATCATGTAATTTCAAATGATCTCTTGTTTGTTTGTTTTTGTTTTTGAATGAATTTCAAATGATCTCAAGTGGTGTGCTTTAATGTATTTAGGAACTGAAAAAGAAGCAAATGTACATATATGAATGTGATGATACATTTTGTGCTGTAAGGAATTCATGGGCCCAGGCAGACCCAAGTATGGCCTGAGGCTAAACATCTAGAAAGTAAAAAATGTGGTGATTTAATGGTCTAGAACTGGCTTAAAGCAGCCTGGCCTGAGGCCCGTAAAATTTAATTGGGCAATAATTTCTTAGAAGTCTCATGGTCTTAAGGATAATGAGACCATATAATCTGTGAGGAGTAGAAATTGATAATAGGTATTAATTATCCTTAGGTCTCTACAGCCTTTAATACATCTTTAATAAAGGCTATCAGGTAAACTTATCATATAAACGATACCTATCTTGATAATAGCCCCACAAGATAGCTATGGTATAATTTAGAAAATACTAAAATTACAAAGGGTGTTCTTTACCATCATATTTGATCATCTACTATTCCTAAATGATTACTATTAAGTCTATCCCTCTATTCATTTATAATCATTAGCTTATATTTAATAATATTATGATTAGGTAAGAAACTACCCAATCATTTGATGAAATTTTTTAACATAAAATGGATCAAGATATTTCTCATGGAGTGTCACCTTTTGATCAATAATCAAAGTATTGGATCCATTTGAAAATACTGTCAGAATCCTCAAGTAAATAGTGTCATTTTGTGAAAGACATATTATATATATATGTGAAGATATAATTTGAATGATAATTATAAACATTTACTCACTGGAGGTCTAGCTCAATGGACACCTATGTGGATGTGAAATAACACTTTCAGCGGCTAAGGATAAATCATACTGCAAATGGTAGTCATCACATATACAATGACCTTCCAAGTTAGTTGTCCCTACTCAGCCACATTCAAGAGCATTTTAGGTCTACACTGATAATTGGAGAATTAGTCATCCCTTGTGTCATGGCTTATAGTTGTCCACCATTTCTCATGAGGTATTTCCTATGGACAGCTTTCCATGGCCCCCATATGTATAATACATATATCCATCCTTCCATTAAGAAACATGACCATAATAAACTCATCATAATAAATGCATAGATATTAAATGTAGAAGTCTAGGGATGGCTTGCAAGGGCACTAATGTTAACAAGGAGGCTTTCACTAAAATAAAACATTGCTATTATTAGTTGGAATCATCTCCCAAATGAAGCTTGCAATGAATACTTTGGAAATTAATAGGATAATATTTACCTTGTTTCTAAATTAACACCCTCCCCTAACCCCTTTATATTTTATAGACAGCCTTTAGTAGGTATTATGGCATGCAT
>JAOXJP010150669.1:0-13120 GCA_025762735.1 Platanus orientalis | reverse complement strand
GTCTAGGGGACATCAGTTAACACCTAACCCTAAGGAGTCAACTAGCAAACCATTTAGAGGGGTCCACCATCCCTCTAAGGACCTAACCAATGAGGGGTCTCTTGTGTTTTAAATAGGACAAATTTAAGGACAGTTTAAGGACCGTTCATAAGCCAACGCCTGTTTTCACCTTAAATTAAATTCAGGCGTTGAGGGAAAAAATAGGCATTATGCCTAGAGAATTCAGCAAATCTTTAATTCAAACTAAACAAAGCTTAGGCATCCCAATTCACGATTAACAAAGCATGGACGTAGACATAAAATTAAAACTCATATGAATGGGAGAAGCCACCATAAAAAAGAAGGTATTTGGGGTGCCTAACACCTTCCCCAAGTGCAACCAAACAACTTACCCTAAATCTTAGGAACTCAGACCAGTATCAGGAGTAATCCCTAGACTTTTGAGTTAAGACTCTTCCTCTTCTCCGAAGAGGAGGACTAACCTCCAACTTCGTCGGTTAACTCCAAGTTGGTGGCAACTCCCAGAAAAGTCTGACCCTCTTGTAAAAGGGTTAGCGACCTTTCACACACTGGCATCATGCACCGAAGAGTGGGCCAGGGAACCACAGGTGGGCTGGGGAATCCTAACCCCTCCTGAACGCCGATGTCCACAGAATGACAACTCCGCTGGGGACTCGTTTAATCTCCACATGTATAAGCTTTAATCTATGTCTAATACATGCTCTCACATGTCTACTTGCTTTCTCACATGCTTACTTGCTTTATCACATGTCTACTCGCTTTGGATTTGACTTAAGTCATTCCATTAGTTAGTTAGGATAAACACTCCATCTTTAACAATCACTTCGAATTGCCATGCTTAGGATAGAAAACATGCTCACATAGTTTTAGGGCACCTTGAACTAGTTAGTAGGATCAAAATTCACATTTGAACAACTTGTATGCAACACATCTCTGCTATTTTATACTTTGCACAAAATGAGTCTTAGGACACTACATTGCACTAATAGATCACTTTCATTTTACCCTATTTAGGTCATTACCCACCAATGGACCAACATTGGATCACCACATAGGATGGGAACAACATTTGAGTAGTTTTTGCTATGTCAGTGTGGCCATTCCAAGTTACCCAAGCCAGTTATCACCCCATGATCCGATCTCTTTCGAAGAGGCGGTTTTTTAATTGGTACACACTATCTTATAGAATCTCAAAGAACCATGCACATTTAGTTCATTTTAGGTTAGAGTTATTTAGGTTACACTTAATAGCTTAAAGGTCTAGCTTTAGGCTTGGTTGCCATGATTTTGATTGATTGCTTGCATGATTGATTAAAAGAACCAGGAATTCATGTCCGACTTTTCAAAATTAGTCCAAATTATTATTTTTAGATAAATAGGGTCGGATTTTACCTTCTTGTCTTAATTGAATCTCTCACCCCTTTTGCATAATATATGTAAACGCGATAGCATACATTGCATAGACATCCCACAAATAAGCCAATCCATGAAAGAAATAAAGAAACGAATAAAAGCCATCTTCAAAAACAAGTAAAATGCACATAACTAATCTGAGTTCAAACATCCTCTCAAGTCAACAAAATAAAAATCTCTAAACATGAACATAGTCATCCTGGGTCAACATGTATAACCCATCAACCAAAGAATGTTTAATTACACCCCCTTAATAAAAAAAAGTCAAAAGGAAGAAAGTCCCGCTCTTAGTCAATCATCTGAGCTACTTCCCACAAACTCCATTGTCCCATTCTTGGCCCTCTTCTTCCCTTTCCGAGAGTAAGAGTTCTCATCTCGGAATCGAACTCTAGCCTCACCCTGGGGCACAACAGCATCGTGAGCCCTTGAAACACTCTGCCTAGGCCTGAGATGACTATTGTCAACCTATAGAGGAGTCACCTCCACTACGCCACTAGGCACTAGCTCCATGTGCATCTTGGGCACCTTCATATACACCTCAAGCTCTCCACCAATCTCAGTCTCTCTCGTAGTCTGCTCCTCACCAACCTCAGGCTCTCCTATGGGCGGCTCTCTCTTAGGCTGCTCCTCCTTGGTCTGCCCTCCCCTTGGTTGGTCAACCTTAGGCTCGGCATGAGGCATCTCGGTGCCCTCAGCAACACCTCTAGTATCCCTTGGAATAGGGTCCTGTCTCTGCAAACATTAACAAAAACATACATGTCAATATTTAAAAAAAAACTTACTTAAAAACTTAAAAGAAATTTAAATAACATCATATCTCACCTCCTTTGCAGCCGGTCCTTAGGTCTCCCTTAAGGCAACAACCTTGGTAAGATGGGCTTGGTGCTTTTACCCCACCAAGGCGAAGCACCTAGCCAGTCTTTGGAGGGCACCGAGGTATACCTCCTTGGAAACTTGTGAAAATACACAATACATTGTTAAAAGAAATTCAATTAAAATGTTTAAATAAATCCAAACCATACTTGAGTCGTCACCTCGGGAGACATCCAACCCTCAGGAATCTCGGCCTTAGGCAAAGGCTCCTCGGTGACCCCACCCTTGAGGTTGGTCACAGGTACCACCTTAGGGATCAGGCCCATTAGGTTAGGCTCAACCGGGGGCACTCCTCTTCCTCCCTCGCCGGACTGGAGGTATGGGCTCCTCTAGGGTTTGTGCAACAACAGCCTGTAAAAAATGAACAAGTATTGTCAAACTTTCAAAACAAAACATAAAATGTCTTTCAAAAGTAAAAAATAAACAAACTCAACTCACCAGAGGCTCCACGGGCCCACCCAAGGGCCCACAAGTCTGAGTGGCCCACCACTCATGATAATCTAGGGCCCAATCCAAGAAAGTTGCGGCCTTGATGCCCTCATCCCCCCGGCTAGTGGCACCCTCAGTGTCAATCACACCTGGGGGTGAGTGTGGGACTACGAACTCCTCTAACCCACCTTCGACCTATCGTCAACACCTCTCACCGAGGTATATGGTTACCTCACCCAAAGCCACCAGCACCACCCTCTGGCGAGACCAACCCCAAGTAGAGTTTTGGTCTTGGGCATCATCTACCTCCAAACCCCAATGCGTCCATGGGCCGTATTTAATCTACACAGGCACAGTAGAGTTTAGAAAATGATTTACAAAAAAAAAATAATGAATAGGATCAAGGGAAATAGAGTACCTCCTCACCCCTCATGAGACCAACTTGGTTGACTGTGAGAAGATCTAACTCACGTCGGAAGGCCAAGATCGACTTCCGGGTCTTGTGGTGGATAGTCTTCCACCTCACTATGCAAGGGAAATAGAGTACCTCCTCACCCCTCCTCCGAGGGGCCAAGGAGGGGAAGTGCTCATAGCACCACACCTATAAAACAAGAAAGAATAAGACAAGGCTAAGATCGGATGAAGTATCAAGTTAAATAAAAAAAACTTGAAAGAAAACAAATAAAATAAAAATTATACCTCCCATAGAAAGCATAGGCCCACAAAAGCATAAGAGCTCTGTCTTGCTGAAATCTTGCTCATGTTAAGGTACAACTACCCGAGGGCAGATCTACCCCAACTTTGCGTGGCGACCAAGTCTAAGTTCTCCAAAGCCAGTAGCAAGTTTGTAGACTTTGTCGCTCTTCCCCAAGAAGATCGAGCGGGTCAGCATGTACAGTAGGAAGGCCCGAGTGGAGTATGCCTTCTTCGTCGGTGTACTATCTATCATTCGTGGCCCAGACATAGTCTTTCTCGAACCACGATGGAAGGACATCCTTAGTGCCCTTGTAGTATACCACATGTTGTGGTCCAATGCAGCGAGCCACCAAGTCAGCATCAAAATCCTCCGAGCTCGGTGGAGGTGTCCCATCCATGGAAAGCTTACTCATCATATCAAAATCAATCAGGGGCACCTAAATCTCCCCCACCAGAAGATGGAAAGTCCGTGTGATGGGGGACCACCTCTCGGCAAGGGCTATCAATAGGGTCTTGTCTGTTGGCACCATCGGAAGAGTCAGAAAATGGCCAAAACCCATGGCCCTGACTTTATCCTGAACATCCAAGAACATCCGGGCCCACAATCCCAAAACCCCGGACCACGAGCCATGGCATTGTAGTTTCCCTTTATCCTGAAAAAGAAACAAGTTAAAACATGTTAGAACAGTGTTTAAAAGCAAAAAGAATAAAAATTAATGTAAAAAGGAGTAAAAAAATCAAAATAGCAAATCTGTCTCTCAGGCCTAACGCCTGTTTTTTAGGCTAACACTTGCTTTTTAGGCTGACGCTTGTTTTTTAGGCCAACACCTATTTTTATGCCAACGCCTTTTTTTATGCCAATGCTTGTTTTGTAGGCCAACGCCTATTTTTCCCAACACTTATTTTTAAAATAGACAAAAAATATATGTTACACCTGTAAGTTAGGGCAATCATTTTCAACGTTGGAAAACCCAAAAATCACCAAAAATTCACAAAAGACATATTCTAAATCATTCATAAATCAAGATTAAAATAATATAACTCTACTTAAATGAGTTAAAACACAAAAATATAATGAAATCCAAAGAAATATAAAAAGAAACAATTAGAAACAACAAAAATGTAAAATCAAAACCAAAAAGTATCCAAAGTAAAAGAAATTTACAAAAACATAAAGTAAATTCATGATCAAGTCAAAAAAGTTTACCTCATCTGCAATGGGATGCTTCCATAGAGCTTTTTCTTGAACCGAAAGAAGTGGGAAGTGACGGCTTGATCTCGCTTGACTCATTGTCATAAAAAACACAAAGGAAAAGGAGAGCTTTTGGTTGAAAGTTGGAAAAGGGAGAAAGAAACCAACTTGTGGGGACCTCTCCATTGTTTTGTAACCGAAATTAGCAAGAGGAAGTCTAGAAAGACAAAAAACCTGTTGCGGGTCATTTAAACCTATAACTGATTTCAACGCCTGATCATGCTCATAACACTTGTTTTTTTTAAAAGAGGTGTTAGGCTTAAATTCTGCAAAATATTATTTTCATCTATAAAATGACATTTCTAACCTTGTGTTCATGCTTATGCTCACATGCATGGCTCACAGATTAGTACAATTAGATACATACTCTACCATCTCGGTAAACTTCACAAATACCCTAATTGCCCTTCTTCCCGAAGAACGGGAAATTTGGAAATGTCAAAGCCGTTTAGGGGAAACATTGGCCCTAGCCCAAATCAACTTGGATTGGCCACTGATAGAGGCAGCTATATCCTTTTGGGACCTGATATCTATGGTTTTCCACTTCGGAGAACAAGAGATTCACCTACTATCGAAGAACTCAAATCCTTCATAGATTGGGAACAGTGCCTCTGTATTAGTACCATAATCCCGACTCACAAGCTGAGCTACCTCAGAAACTTCCATGCATTGGACATCTCCAAAGCCTCCCTCACTAAGGAAGCTATGGGAGAATACTTACACTGCCTTTTTGACCACTTACTAGAAAAAAGTTAGAAGAAAATTGGTGACTTCGCCAATCCTATCAAGTTCAAAGCATTCACCCTAGTTGTCATAGGATAACTCCTACTATCACATAGCCGTCATCACATCCATGGCATTTTACTTGATATTTTAGCACAACATCTACATAAAAAGATGCTTGCACCTAGGATCATTTCAGAGACTATCTCTAATATCTCACATTGTGCCCGACATCCCAAAGGTCGGTTGTATGGTTACCCGACTTTCTTACAAACTTGGTTGCGGGAACATTTATCCATCCTTGCATCATTCCCAACCTATGTGTCATGGGATCTAACCCCAACATAAATCCACATAAAAAGCCAACCCTTGCCAAACAGAACAACCATAGTGGGTTATCAGCACGTGCTAGCTGCTATACTCCCTGAACAGATCATTTGGCTTGTCATGTGGCACAAGGTGTGCTACCCACTCCTTGCTATTAAAGACTGCACATATATGGTTATCACAGGAGTCCACCAAAGCACTCCCTATGTACCCATATGCGTCCTGCGACAATTTTCACTTAGCGAAGACCTCTTTGACTTCCCCACAGTCTTTGAGGACATACACAAACTTGATCACTGTACATCTAACCATACACGGTCCACATTAGCCACTTTATGGGATAACTCACGTACTGGAGTCTCGAGACATCCACAGCTAGTATCCATAAAAACACAGGCCGTGACACCCGTATATGAGCACTGGCTTTCACATAAGCTTTGGCTACGACCTGCCACCCCTGCACCTTCTGCTTCTTCGAACAAGAGGCTGTGCATCGAATCATCATCCTCATCATACACAGAGTCTTCTCATACTCAGGCTGAGTACAAGCAAGCATTGTTAGACCTAGCCAAAGAACGGGTTTCACATGCCCAAACCAAGGCTACCCTAGAAGCTGAGATACTTTTGCATTTAGAGGCTGAGGTCTCACGCGAGTGTGCCGAGCATTGGAATGAAACCCAAGCAAAGCTCATTCATTCCCTAAGGAGTGAGCTCAATGACAATAGAACTTTCCACAAAGACTTGGGACTCGAAATGAGTCACATCAATAGCATGGCTTTTGTGCAGGATAAATGGATACAGTCATGGGTTCACAAGTTAAGAGAACATATCTTCTCCTTGGGTTATGAACCAGTGCCGCCTCCACCACCTCCAACAGTGCCTGATCTCTAGATTTTCATTTTACATTGTCATTTGATGTATTGGGGCAAGTACCCCCTCCTTTTGTAATTCTTTTTCTGATATATATAATGTACAAAGTTTTGTTTCTAAAATCTTGTAGTTCATTAAAGGACATGAATTCACCTGCATGATATATGCACTTGTAAAACACCTGGCTATCAATTATGAATAAACATAAAGAATGAACCTTGCAAAATAATAACATTGAACTTCTTTTCTTCCAATTCAGCTAAGCAAGATACAATTGCTCCCCTAGAGACTCAACTACAGAAGCAGAATGAGGCGCGATAGAGAAAAGCAATGGGTGACAAGTTGACACCCCTACCTACAACAAGCACTATACCTCTCACCCTCCCAGAGACATCTACTAGAAATCCACCTCCTGCGAGGACCACCCCTGAAGGTACCCTCCCCGAGGGGTTCAAATTGGAAGTGGAGCGATTTATGGGGGACTTCATGTCCTGGCATGGTTGGACATCCACCCCTAAGTCTAGTTAATCTTCTTCATTACCCCAAACCTCTTTACCACCCCTTAGCCAACCTAACACCCATGAGCATCCTCAAATCCCTACCCTCACCGAGTTTGAGAACCTAATGTTCGAATATCTAATGAAACAAGGGGGCCCCACAACTGGGGTATGATATCTGAGCCACCACCACCTCTTAGTAGTGCCGAGCAGACTTTGCCGCATGGCCCATCACATACTCAGGGCCCTATCTATGTCATGGCACCACTCCAAACCATGATCACCTATGTATAGCTGGAACACCAAATTGCCTTCGACTTGGAAGAGCAGTACAGGCCAACCACATTAAGCAAAAAGGGAAAGGATAAGATGAAACCAGTGCCCAAATAGCCAAGCTTGTAGCAGAACTAGAAATGATGAAAGCAGGGTAGGCCCCCATCTCTATGGACTTTGAGGATCTATGTATCCACCCCAGGGAAGAATGATGGCACCATTTACCCCAGGATGCATCTACGCATGTACTGCAATGCCATGTCCAATGGGGATAGGATGAATGCATCTTGGTTCAGATGTTTGGTCAAAGTCTAAAGAAGAATGCATGGAAATGGTTGGCAAACTAGGAAAAGAGTAATGCTAGTACTTGGAAGGCCTTGACACGGTCATTCCTTAACCATTACAGGTTCAATATAGAATTGCTACGTACCAGGGAAGAAGTAGAAGGTATGAGGCCTGCCATGGGAGAAAGTATCAGGGACTTCGCCTACAGATGGAAGTTGAAGACATCCAACCTGGAACACCCTATGTCCGAGGAGGACATGATATCTACTTTTATGAGGACATTGGGTCTTACCTACCAACTGATGCTCCTGATTGCGTCACAAACCAACTTTGCTGAGGTTATCGATAAAGCTACAAAAGTAGAGTTGGGCATCAAGGCAAGCTTGGTACAAGATACACTGCTCACCCTTGCCAATTCCTCTAAAACCATGCCAAAAAAGGCAGTAACCACCCGGCCAGAAGCTAACTTTGTGCAAGCTATTAAGGTCCCTCAGTCCAGTCAGAACAGCGGTCACATTTTGCCTCTCCCACAACCAACCTATAGCTACCCAGCAGCCATAAACATCATTCCTCCTCAAACACAATAATCCTACCAACCTAGGTACCTGGGTGTGCCCGAAGAAGATAAGAAGAAAAGAAAAATCATCGCTCTACCCTACTCCTACAAGTACATTATGGAGTATCTCATAAAGAAGAAGCTATTACAACTGATTGATCCTAGACCCCCACCTTACCCTTTGCCTTACCGCTACAACCAAGTGGAGCACTGTGAATACCATCAGACCCCAAGGCACACTCTTGACAGGTGTTTACATTTGAAACACGATATCCAAGACTTGATCGATGAGGGTAAGGTATCATTTAACCCCACACCCCCCAATCCTCCACCAAATTCAAATATCATCCAAAACCCACTCTCCAACCACCAGCCACCAAAGCAGGTTAACATGATCAGTCTCACCGGTATCCAGTTCGATCCCTCAAGTTACATCACCAAGATCTCAGAGCCCAAGAAGTTCATCTTCTTACCTGACACCAATCAAGTGTCCACTATAGACGGACATTTCCCCGAGCCTATTCCCCCTCCTGAATATAAGCAGTTGCTCATGCACATGTAGGAGACAACCCAAGTAGCCTAGTGACAGTCCTGCCTCCTGATGTGAACATATACATGGAAGGTTCAGAAACTCATGACCCGTTTACCTCACCCCATATCATCCCACCACCCTCATTATATGCCTAGCTCGTTGATTTATCATCCCTTGGCCAAGTCATCAATATTCCCCCCACCTACCAGAATCCAATACTTGCTGAACCAAGTCCCTTTGGGCTATCTAGTTGGGGAAGTGGTAGATCCCGAGCTTTCAAAAGACGAGTTGGACAAGCTCACAACTTTTATCACTCGATTAGGCAGGCTCTCCAAGCTGGTCTCATATTTGCATCCCGAAGGCAAAGGGAAAGAGAGAATGATAGAAGAAGAAGTCAAGATAAAGATACAAAAATAGACTAGAGAGGCAGAAGAGAGGAAAGAAAATGAGATTTTTGAGGCCGCCATTCAGAAGTCTCACCTGTTCTTGATTGAACAATTATCAGACACTAGCACATGTCCCCATATTGGGCCTTCTATTGACATCAGAGCAACATAGGGAAAGGTTCCTTACCATATTTAGAAAGTCCTTTGTAGATGCCTCAATCACACTGGATAGGTTGGAAAATATGGTGGCCAGAGTTTTCACACTACGAGTCATCACATTCTTAGAAGATAAGATCCCCGAGGGTGACACAGTGTACAATAAAGCCATCTACATCATGGCACGCCACTCAAACATGTGCATTCCCCTTATCTTTGTAGACAATGGATCCGTGTTGAATATCTGTACCAATGATACATTAGACACATTGGGAGTTCCCTCAGATTATGTGAAACCCAACCCATGTGACATAAGAGCCTTTGACAATTTAGTCAGTCGTGGCCAAGGAGAAGTGTTCATTCCCTTAGTGATAGAAGGGAGATGTTTCAAGTTTAGTTTCAAGTACTGAGCATACCATCCTCCTTCACCATGTTATTGGTAAGACCGTGGATTCATCGGCGGGTGCCATCCCATCCACTCTTCACTAGAAAATTAAGTTCATCATTAGTGATGAAGTCATCATAGTATCAATAGATATAGATGTTATCACAATGACAGGGTAGAAAATACTAGGAGTCTGAAGTTTGCAAGTACCAAACACTTTCACCTCATACCAATTCGAGGTTGTGCACACAAAGAAAGAAGCAGCAAAGCCGAAAAGGAAGGCTAAAAACTTCTGCCAAGTTTAAAATGATGTCTAGGATGAGGTTCGATCTAAACAAAGGCAAGGGAAAATATTCTCAAGGAAGAAAGAACCCCATTAAAGTTATCAGAGTGCCATACAAGGTAGGCTTAGGGTTTAAACCATTGATTAAGCATCTCCTCAAGAAGAATAGAAAGAAGAAAGCCAGCTACAAGATTGTACAATATTTTGTATCAACTTCCAAACTATCCAAGACTTGTGTCACCTTACCCACTGAAACACCAGATCAGACAATACCATCCAACCCCAACACCGAACATATTCCAATAGAACCAGTTGTAATTCCACCTCTAGCCACCAGTCAACATTCTGCCTACCATCTCGAGGCTACTCCTTACACCCATCTTCTCAGCCCTAAGCCATCCGTCCTTGAAGTTGGGGAAAGTTCAACCCCCAACACCTCAGAACATAAGGAGGACAACCTAACTCCTCTAAGTCTACTCTCTCTCCCATTCAATGTCAAAGAAACACTCTAATAAGTTATTGGGAGTGGAGAGTTAGACCTAGATGAGCTTCACCTTGACCAGGTCAACATGCTAGGAACATGGGTACCTGCAGAAGCCGTAGAGCAGATTGGACAAGCCAACTTAGTAGCAGTAGAGGACCATGATCAGGTGATGGATTGATTGATTGGGAAAGAAGGCAAAGAGAAGCTGATTTCTCCACTCTTATTTTTGTTTTTCAAAAGCTTATTAGTTTTTTCTTTGCCCCATTTTATACAAGAACTACGTAGACTTGATCCCTAATGACTTATGAATTGTTGAAACATTCGACCAATGCACTTATAAGGGGTACATAGGCAACATGAGGCACAACTTCAGGCCCAGTTACTTTTTAACAATTTTTTTTTGTTTCTCTACACTTGTAAATCAAAGAACTATGTGTGGCTTGATCTTGACAGACCAATGTTTTCAAGAGCACTTATGCTAAAAGTCAAGTATGTAGGCAACCTGAGAAGTAACTTCAGGCTCAGCTGCTTTTAAAAAAATGTAAATTTGGTCCACCCCAAGACTAGAATTATGTGCAACTTGATCCCGGCTAAACAAACTTTACTAAGCTTGTGATCAACATAAACATCGGGTATGTAGGAAACTTGGAGTGATTCCAAGTCTAGTTGCTCATCGGGTATTAAGTACCCTTTTCATATAAATCAATACTAAAAACACTTCTTTCAAAATAGAAGCAAGAAGAATGGAATGATGATAAAATGATGCCAAAAGAGGTGATAAAGGCCTTTGAGCGCCAAGAGAACCAGAATATTCCATCGGTAGATGACCTCTAAGAAGTCAATCTTGGTTCAGAAACCATGCCCAAAATTGTAAAAATTGGGACCCCTAGCACTTCAGATATGGGGCATGCCCTGTTAAATTTGCTTCAAGAGTACATTGACATTTTTGCATGGACCTATGCAAACATGCCTGGTCTAGACATAGACCTTATCATCCATAAGCTTCCCATTAACCTGGATATTCATCCATCAAGCAGAAGCCTAGGCGTCTAAGACCAGAATGGTCCCTAGCCCTCAACGAAGAAATCTAAAAATAACTAGACGCAGGCTTCCTTTTGTCTGTCAAATATCCTCAATGGTTAGCCAGCATTGTCCTTGTACCCAAGATGGCAAAGTCCAAATGTGTATAGATTATAGAGACTTGAACAAAGCCAATCCCAAAGATGACTTTCCTCTACCCCACATTGATATGCTCATAGATAGTACTGTTGAATATGAGACGATGTCCTTCATGGATGGATTCTTAGGTTACAATCAGATCAAGATGTCTGAAGAAGACCGAGAGAAGACTGCTTTCACGACCCTTTGGGGCACATTTTGCTATAAAGTGATGCCCTTCGGTCTCAAGAATGCAGTTGCAACATATCAACATGCCATGATTACCCTCTTCCATGACATGATCAACAAAGAGATGGAAGTCTATGTTGACGACATGATTGTCAAATCCAGTCACAAAGAAGATCATCTAACCCATCTATGGAAGTTGTTTGCCTGACTTAGAAAATACATACTGAAGCTAAACCCGAGCAAGTGCATCTTTGCAGCCTCCCATGGAAAATTGCTAGGCTTCATCATCAGTGAAAGAGGCATAGAAGTTGTTCTCTCTAAGGCCAAAGCAATCATTGGAATGCCTACACCTCGCACAGAGAAGGATGCATGTAGTTTCCTAGGGCATATCCAATACATCAGTTGCTTCATTGCTCAGCTCACTCCCATTTATGAGCCCCTATTCAAACTACTGAGGAAGAGCATTCTAACCCAATGGAACAACGATTGCTAGACTACTTTTGACAAGATCAAGAATTATTAACTAAGTCCACCTGTATTAATCTCTCTAGAGCCAAAGCGCCTGTTGATCTTATATTTGACCGTCCATGACAGCTCCATGGGATGTATGCTAGGACAGCATGACAAGACAGGAGAGAAGGAACATGCCATATATTATTTAAGCAAGCGTTTTGTTGACTATGAAACTAGATACACTCCTCTTGAGAAGACCTGCCTATCTCTAGTCTACATCACCAAGAGACTTCAACACTACTTCCTCTCATATAAAGTATTCTTGATTTCTCAGATAAATTACATCAAATATTTATTCGAGAAACCAACAACCATAGGAAGAATTACCCGATGGCTCATGATGCTATCCGAGTTCGATATCACCTATGTCGCACAGAAAGCGAAAGCATAGCTGATTTCTTAGTAGATGAACCAACAGATGAACCTTCATCCTTGAAACTTGACGTCCTAGATGAACACATACTTTGTGTTGAAATTGAATCAAGCAAGATAGTCAGGTGGAAGATGTGCTTTGACGGAGTCGTCAATCAACTAGGCTGCGGGATTAGAGCCGTGCTTATTTCTCCTATAGGTATCCTCATTCCAATCGTATAAGGCTACACTTTTAATGCACCAACAACATGGCCGAATATCATCGGTTTAAAGGCAGCCATTGATCTTAGCATTGATGAACTAGAAGTCTATGAAGACTTAGCGCTTGTTATCTTTCCAAGCAACCAGAGATTGGTTCATTTGAGAGGATAAATTCCTAGACTACCATGAATGTCTATAGATCCTATCCAAGAGCTTTGAATATCTAACTTTTGACTACATTGGTAG
>JAOXJP010150658.1:0-13121 GCA_025762735.1 Platanus orientalis | reverse complement strand
AGAAAGAAAGTAAGCAGATTTCACAAAAAAGAAATCCTTTGTATCAAGATTCCAAATCAACTTATCGTTCATATTAGAGTGTGACGATGGAATTCTAAGGATAAATTTCTAATCTTCTGAAGAGATCCAATTTCTAATGGCACTAAGATTCCATTGCCTAGACATAGGATCAAGAATTTGATGGACCCAATAAATCTGAGAGGGCTCTTGGGAAATAAGAGAATGTTTGAAATTAGGAGCATTTGGAATCCAGGGATCTTTCCAAATATCAATAACATTTTCATTTCCTACCTTCCACATGAAAACTTTAGAAATATCTCTTCCTATTAGAATGCTCTTCCATACCTAAGAGCTATTGTTACGAAATTTTGTATTAAAGAAGGATCCTCTAGAGAAATAAAGGGATTTAAGAAGTCTCACCCAAAAGCCATTTGGGTTCTGAAGGATTCTCCAGGTTTACTTGACAAATAGGGTTAGATTAAAGTTGTGAAGGTCACAAAATCCCAAACTACCGTCCATTTTTTTTTTTTTTTTTAAGTTTATCCCACCCAATCCAATTTCCTTTTTTATCATTGTCACCACTTTCCCACCAAAATTTGCATTAAATATATTTAACAAAATTAAAGATGGATTTAGGGATAAGGAAGTAAGACATGGCATAAGTAGAAATGGCAGTTAAAACAGACTTAAAGAGGACCTCTTTACCCGCATGGAAGAGGAGTTTACCTTTCCAGCAGGACATGTCACCCTTTTGATGTAGGCAATTTTTTTTTTTTTTTTGCATAGTAATTAAATTATACTTCTAAAAGAAAGTTACTTTTAAAGCACTCAATAATAAAAACTAACATAAAACAATAACTACAAAAATATGTGTTGATTTGGTGAAGAAAGTTTAGTCTCAATTAATTCATTTTTTAATCAAACACAGGTTGAGGCTTTGAACATCCTTTTGTTGAATCTTTAGTCCCATTCTCAATAGGGGATATTCTTTCTCATATTTTTTAAATCTTCTTTATATTGGTGCTAACTCTACGAAGCTTCACCTAATGTACGGTTCAACAAGGGCTGTTACATGATGATATATAAAGATTCCAATCAAATGGTTTTTTGTATAGGATCTACAACAATGGCTTTATAGCTAGGTCCATTCAATCACATCTCTTCATTTTTATAACTTTTTACAAGAAAGGTATCAAGTGAAACATGAAGAACAGATTAATGAAGTTAAAAAAATTACAATATATTATATTTTGGGTGCTTATTCTAGTCCTTTTTTATTTTCATTTTTTTGTTATGTTTGGTAAAGATGCAATTGTTTTCATTATTGTATAGAATGTGCATACTCATGGTAAATCTAGTTGGCCCCCAACCATGTTTATTTAATTACTAAATTAAGAAGAAAAATATCCATGGATGTGGGACCTACCTACCCCTTAGTGAGTCCTACTAAGGAAATAATAATGGTCCTTGATCAAGTTGACAATAATGGATGAGGTGAGACCCACCAATCAATGGTTTGTTTCTTTGGTAATACACCAACTAGTTAGGATCCTCTCCTATGTGCAAGATTTTTTGTAGAGAGAATCTTGCACACAGGTACCTCAAATTACCTTTTTGGATAGTGTTTTTCATTTTTTTAAGATGTGTGCGCACTTTTCCTTTTCACAAAAAATCTTGTGCATAGGAGAGGATCCTAATACACCAACTAATAGGGTATAAAACTTAATGCATACATGAATATAAATATAATGCATAGAATCCAATCACTTACTTGTGACTCATAGTATAATATAGTGGGGTGTTTTAGTAATTTTGTATATCTTTCATAATGAACACTATACCCTAGTGATGCTTCTTCTCATATCATGATTGATGTAGTAGTTTTTTTTTTTTTTGAAACCTGTTATATGTGGAAAGGAGAATGAGACAACTTCACACTTATTTTTTGAATGTGAATTGACTAAAGTGGTGTGGTTCGGATCCCTGCTTTGGCTCAAGATTCAAGAAAGACATAAAACCCCCTTCGCATGGATAAAATAATGACTCTTCCTTCCCTAGCATCTCAACATTTTCTAGCTAGGGTCAACCATTCTATGGTGCATATGGAAAGCAAGTAACCATTTAATCTTTGATCAAAAACTGGTAATTGCAGAGTCCATAATTACAAGTGTTTTGAAGATGGTCAAATAATACTCTCCAGACTCGGTAAGTCTAATCTCATCCACAAATGAATAGCCAGATATTTTGGGAGACAATACTATCGCCAAATGGAAGCCTTCCCCCTTAGATTCCTACAAAACCAATGTTGATGGTTTAACAAGAAACCACTATGCAGTGGTTGCTATTGTTAGGGACCAAAAATGTGATTTTATACAAGGAGAAACTCAAGAGCTATTCCCATGTGAACTTTATAATATGAAGCTTTGGCTTTCCACTTGGGTCTACAGCTAGTAAAAGACATGCCAAACAGGCCTATATTGATTGAAGCAGACAACTAGTTGATAGTGAAGCTTCTGAATGATTCTACGGCCCAACCCCCATGGAGAATTCGCAACATCATATCCGATTGCAGAAGCATCCTATCCATCTACCCCCAGGTGACCATTTCCTTTGCTCCTTGTGATTACAATGAAACAGCCCATGCTATGGCTGCAATAGCATCTAAGGAACACATCCCTAAAAAATTGTACGACACAACCCTTCCTTTAAGAATCTCTTCCATTCTTGAAATTGATTATTGTAACCAAGAGGATTCAGTTGAATGAAATTGAGCTAAGGTTCATTGCCAACAACAACAACAACAATAAACAACCTTATCCCAACTATTTGGGATCTGCTCAAAGGCTCCTTGTCGGAAAAAAAACCCTGCTATAGAATATTAATAGAAGAATTGCTTTTGTTTTTATAACTTACCCTTTGATAAACAAATCAGAGTTATAGAAACGAATCTAAAGGGCAATAAAAAGTCTTTTAGAAAACATGTGAAATGATGAGGGGTTTTAATTAGGAATTTATTTATTACAAGGCATAGGATCATCTCTAGCATATGCTTAAGGAAGACATCGAGCATTGTTGTTGTATGTTTGCCACTTATCTTATGGAATAGAAATGGGTTGTAAAAAGAGTAATTGGCTGGTCTTTTTACTGACCAAATGGGATAAGTGTAAACACACCAGAGATGCTGTTGGAGACATTCTAATCAAAAGTCCTATAATCCTTGATGCCAGTATTTTAGCTAGCATTAACTCAAGCAAAACAGTGTTCTGCATGAACTATATATAGCATCATTTTTTTGTCTTTTTGTGGGTTACTATATGTCTTTGTGGTTTTTTTATTCATGCAGTACATTACTTTACATGAATTGATTATTTTCCTAGTAAAAAAAATTTATTGTAGCTTTTTGTACCATGAACAAAAAGCAATGGTTTTTGTCTTTTAATATCGGTTTTGTCTTTTTGTATTGTTTGTTCATAGTAAAAAAACTACAACAAAATTTGCTATAGCTGATCATTATTTGGGAGTGTCAAGTTGTGACAAGTAATTAGCAATCCATGTGCCCTTCACCAAAAAAGTTATAAAAGTTATGGGCATTTTAAAGCCCTGACGATTTGGTGCGCCTCCTCAAAGAACGCCTACAGTCCGCCTTGCATTAGGGTAGACACATTAGCGCTAAAAAGTGAAAGTCATCCCTAAAAAGTTTTTCAACACTGATGTGCCCGCCCCTGATGCAATAAAATCAGTTTTTGAAATGACATTTGGTGGAGAGGTTCATCTCTTGCTTTTTTTTTCCCTTAGACTTTTATGCATTTCATCCCAAAAGAATTATCCAATTTCATAAATTCTCTCAACCTCACCTTCTAGTATTTCATGGAATTTTATTTTCTCAAGGCCTTTACATGAATTTGAAGAAAATTCAGTTGATTCCCTCAAATCTTTTCTTAATAATGTGAATCTTTCCCTTGACACCCCTGGTAGATTTACTTGGTCTCTTGATTAGTTTGGTTTTTCTACTAAATCTTTGTTCTTATATTTTCTCTCACACAACCTTACTTCTTATCCAGCTAAAAAAGTTTGGTCTTGCTTGGTTCCTTCCCATGTAAAATCTTTTTTATGGATTGCTTCTCTAAATTGGATGAATACTTTGGACATGCTTTAAAGAAGACGACCTCACATGTCGCTATTGCCTTATATTTTTCCACTTTGTTTCAATGATGGGGAGTTTGGAGGTTATATTATGGTTCATTATTGCTTCTCTATAGCTATTTGAAATTACTTCTTAAATCTATTGAATATCTGTTGGATTATGCTTAAGAATTTGTTGGATCTCATTAATCAATTGAATGATTGGTTTCTTGCTTCTAGTAGGAAAAATTTTTGAATGACTATTCTTCATGGTGTTTGTTGGGGTTTATGGAGAGAGCAAAATAGAATATTTTCTTATGGAATTTCGAAACACTATATAAATATTGTTAATTGTATTGTTTTTTATGTTGCATCATGGGCTTCAAATTCCCCAGAATTTCAACATTCTCACTCAATAACCTTCTCAAGGATTGACCTTTATGTCTTTATTCTTCCTCACTATTTTTTGATCAACTAAGTTGATCTTTTTTTCTTCTTGTATTTTATTTATATTTTGTTTCTGTCTTTTTCTATCAATAAAAATCAATTATTCATTAAAAAAAAGGGGGGGAAAGAATGTTGTTCATCTTGACTAGGTTCTTCAACCTATTTTAATTCGGTGAACATGTGGGCTACATACCTAAAAAGATTGTATGATGAATATATGGGCATTCTAAAGGAGAGAAAATGTGAATAGAAACAATATGGAAGTCATTTTGTCATGCCTTTGTTGTTCTAAGCCTCAACGACCACCAAACTGTCTCTTGCTCTCATAATTTAGCATGATTATTATTGTTTTATTTTTTGATAAAACAATCACAAGCTTCATTAAAAAAATAAAGGGGGCTCTTGCTTTGATACAGAACTAAGAGTTCAACCATGAAAATGGGGATTTAGACAAAAACCCTTGCTTTGATAGACAGTGGGCAACTTCATTTGTGTGAACCAACAAAAAACCATCAAACAGGTTTAAGAGAAATGAACATTCTTTACAATATTTGACAACTTCCAATCACAAAATCACTCCTTTCATGATGGCCTTAAGACCATTAAGAACATTGATAGCATCCCCTTCCAAAGCAAATGAACGAAATTAATTCTATTGAAACACTCATTATCCAGTTTAAATCATCTCTGGTCTATATCAATAATACATGGCAAAGGATGTTTGAGTTAGAACATATGGGAGAAAGGAGGGTATTACTATTAATACACAATAAATATGTGCCAATGTATTTATTAATATACCCTTTCACAAGCAGGAAACCGGGAATTATCCTTTTTTTTTTTCCTTGCAAGTGGATCAGTGTTAAATAATAAACAGGAGAAATCGGATTTGAAACCAGGTCTCTAGTATGGACAACCTAACAATTTAGGTATCATCTCCATCAGAAGATGTCTTATCGGCCCTTTGGAAATGAGTATGTGAATCCCTCGGGATCGCCATTAATTCCGTACATCATTTTTAATGGAAAAAGACAGACTCGTTAAAGCTGCTTTTAATCACATTTCATGTCAACTCAAATTGATAACCAGTATCGTATAAAAAAAAATTGATAACCAGTACACAACAAGATCTATAACCCCCTCCTCCCCAAAAAAAAAAAAAAAAAAAAAAACCAGTACACAACAAGATAAGGCGTTAAGATAGCTCACACACCACTAAAAATTAGGTGAGAACGAATCTTGTGAGAACTGTAAAAATGGCATCAGGGTACGGACACATTAGCGCCGAAAAGTGATAAGTGCCCCCAAAAAGTGCAAATCACTTTTTGGTACTGATGCGTCAGCCCCTCTGGTACCGTTTTCACGGTTCTCACAAAATTCGTTCTCACATAATCCAAGCCCACACGAGCCGTAATGCGAACGAAACCTCTCGAGACTGGAGAAGGAAATTCCTACGGCATAACTGAGTGCGGTGCAAAAGAATGTCACTCATTACTCGATACGCGTGCTAAAACACCGAGAATTTTGAATGTCTATTTATATATGGAGTGCTGAGTGCCAGCACATTCGCACCATTGACCACACCCAGCTGTGCCGTACAAGATCCGAACTCAACGACAACCAAGGATAGCATAAGGGCGGCGGAGAGAGTGACTGCACCATTAACCCCACTCACCTTACGTGACGCAAGTCGTACGGCGATTGTCCTTGTTCACTTTTAATTTTAGTGCAACGCTGAAGGGGGAGCTCGCACACAACCTGAGTCAGCAAAGACTGATGGTTATCATCAGGAACAAATTTTGCTGTAGCATGAGAAAAAAAATTAAAAATAAAAATCATGCTATAAAGAGCTACAGAAAAATTTGCTACAATAAATCTTTGGGTTTTATTTTTCTTTTTTTGGGGAACATCCAACTAATCATACCAAAGGGTTCAAGAAATTGTATGCAACTTTCTAGACCGGATCTTCTCTTACCACTTATGACCTGCTAAGGTCCTGTCTAACAGGTGATGATAGGACATTATTAGAGGAAAAAAGTGAATTACAATTTTTTTAAAATGTAATTCTATTTTTCCCACCAATCATCTCCTGCCACTTATTAGACAAGACAACTCATAGGCCGGCAAGAAAAGATCCTTTATAGCAACTTTCATACTTAACTTTCTTTTAATTATGTTGATTGATTCAATATCTTTTTATTGTGTTTTTTTTGGGTAGGACCATTTGGGCTTAAAGACATTAGATCACAGTGGGAGACGCAAATTGTGAAATGTGGTTTGGCGGTGATATCACCTGCGCCGACCAAAAAGTGAGACGAGACACAAGGGGGGTATCATTTCACTTTTTGGAGATGTCACATCACCCCCATAAAGTGAAATGATACTTCTCCTCTGTCTTGTCTCACAAAGAGGGTCGGCGCAAGTGATATTCCCTGTTGTTTGAGGAATTTGACCTCAAGACCTTTTCTAAGATGTGCCACAACTACACACGCTAAGGGATATTGGTTTTAATTGAAACTAGTGATAAATCTAAAATAAATATTTACAGAATAGATGAAGTCTACACTCATGTGGCACCTCTTGTATGTGAGCAAATTTTCCATGACCAACATTGGTGTGACATGTGGTGTGTATAAAGTTAAAAATATAAAAAAAAGGTGCTCAAATCAAAAGTGGGTGCCCTAAAGGCACCATATTAAAAAACAGCATCATGTGTCAATCTATGGTGCACATCAAACATTGATAATACCAAGTTTGGTCATAGAAGATCATTTCCCCCTCTTGTAGTCTCTACTATTGCTTCAGTTTCTGCCCTTGTATTCATTGTTAAGCTCTTATTCCAATTGTTCTAAAAAGAATTGATGGACATTACATTGTTTATTTGTACTGTGATTTCTAAGTTGAAATGAGTAAAAGAAAAAGATATAAGAAGATAAAGTACTTCAACAGTAAAGAAAAAAAAGAAAAGAAAGATAAACAACATCCTGATTTGAGAAAGACTATAGACTATTATTAACTTGAAATTAACTGGGCCAGATCCCGTGCTGAAACCAAATATAAGAAAACAATGACATACAGAATACCATAAGAAATTGTAAACACAGATACAACTATACTTAGCAAACAAGTTAAACTAGATATTGTTGAATAACTCCAAATAATATTATCTTGCGATTCATTAGTGAAAGATAATAACTAAACAAAACACATACCATTTTTACAAACTAAAAGAGTTTATTTTTTGTTGTTGGATGCCTTTACCTTGTGATTGTGTGTCCTTTTATTAGTCCAAAACTCTTCCATGTACAAATCATATCTATGACACTTCATAATTTCTCTTAGGCCCTGTCTAGTTGCCATGAAAATCTGGTTTCTCGTGATTCTTGGCAAAATCTTCTCAAGAAAATTGTTTTCAAGCTGTCTGGTAGCCAAGAACAAGAAATCTTCAATTTTCAAAATTCTCATGTCACCAACTATTTTCTTGTTTGCTACAATATTATTTTCACACAACTCTTGCCTAAAAGTCTTCCCTTTTTCATGAAAATTGTAACTCATATTTTTTTCTTGGAAACCAAACAAACATAGGAAAAGGACAAAAAATTACATATTTTTTGTTTTCTTTTATTTTCTTGTGTAATTTTTTTTTTATTCTTTTATATCCATTTCTATTCAATTCAAGGCACCTAGATAGGGCCTTAGATTAAATAAATAAATAAAAATTCCCCTCATTCTTTCAAGATCGGTCTCTTTCATAGTAATCAAACAAGAAAACTCATCTAAGAATTGAATTTGTCTAGAAACAGAGCTAAAGGTGTTGGAGTCTTTTTTTCCCAGAGGTCTTCTCAAGGTTCTTAAATACCATAATTAAGCATTACGTTGCGGCTTAGAAAGCAAGTAACACCAATATTAACTTTCACATTTTCTTAAATGTAGGTAGGAATATTTGTATATTAATTGAATTGTCTTCTCAAGTTACTTTTATGTTCAGTTCCAAGAAAAAAGTTACTTTAATACTTGATAACAATAATAATAAAAAGTAAAAATAAAAACATGCATTGCCACGGTGAAGAGAGTTTAGTATTTACTAATTTGATTTCTAATAAAGGTTAGAAATAATGGATGAGGTTAGACCCACCAAAGAACAGATGATTCTAGTCTTTAATAAAGGTTAACAATAATGGACGAGGTTAGACCTAGCAACCAATGGGTTATATGACAAATATGAAAATTAACCACTGAAACTGTCATAGTTTTTTAGTGGTTGGGAATGATAGTAGAGAAAGAAAACGATAGATTATATAATTCAGAGTGATGTGATTCAGTTGATGCTCAGCTTTAATCTCTTATGTAAGACTACTATCCATTTAATTGGTGTGGTAGAGATTTCTTTTGTGCCAATGCTTAAGTACGGGGTGACTCTGATGTTACAACTTCAAGAGAGAGGTCTTGGGGTTGAATTGCATTAATTTCTACCTCTTGCATGCAGTGTAGGTCCCACAATATGATGTTGAAGTCTGTGGCCGAGTGTTCCTTAAAATAAAGAAGAAGGAAAAAAAAAAAAAAAGATTTCTTCTGGATGAGAGTTAGAAGAACCCATGTAGTTATATTTTCTAATTTACCCTATATAAAAACTTATAGAGACAAAATATAGTAGGTAAAAAGTCTTTACAAGCATGAAAAATGAAAGGCAAAGGGGCTTAATCAGGAGTTTTTGTTTAATATATGGTAGGTAGTAATGTGAATAACCTATAATAAAAAATTCCTAATGGATTGTAGTTAGTTTGGGTAGCGTTTCTCGAAGAACATTAGATGACTTGTACATCTTAGGTTGGTGTGTATAACAAGTAGTTGCCAACCAAACTAACCTTCCTCCCTAAAAGGGCCTGAAATCACCTGCGCCAACCCCCTCAAGGGCCACTCAGAGGGGGGGATCAACTCACTTTTTGGGATGTGACATCACCTCCAAGCTATAACAAGATTAGCATTCTGTAATATAAAAAAGAAATATAAGTAAGCATTCTGAAAGTAAGAATATGCGAGTAGAAGCTATAGAGTAAAGATTAATGACGTGAAGTTGGCCATTCAGAACAAACATGCTTCAACTCATGTTTTAAAAAGGCAGCTGTGGTATCATTTCAAAGTGGGTCCTATGTTTCTCCTTTTAATCTTCTTTTCAGGTGATGAGTATACTTGATGGGCCCATATGTTTCACCATTCCACCTTTTCAAATGATGAATTTAGGTGATGGGAAATCTTGTTTTCTCAGCCTTATTAGTCTTGTTTTGTTTGATATTAAACCAGTGAGTACCATTATTGGAATGACATAATTTGGTTTAGGCATTTGTTCATATACTCAATAAAGAATGAAACATTTTCATTGTTATTGGGTTGGTTGTTAAAATAAATCCACTTATCAAGTGCTCGATCTTGGTATCATCCCATCCCGATCAAAGTCAAATCATAAGCCTAATAATGATAACTGGTACCATAAAATAGCGGTCATTAATTATAGCTATGGTATTATTTCGCCAACACCTCTATATGAGAACAGAGATGGTTGCATCATAGCTTGTACAAGGGAGGTGTATAGGGGTCAAATCCCCTTACAGCATTTCACAAATGATAATTTAAGTTGTCTCTCTCCCACATGCAGTGCAGGTACTGCACAACACCCAAATGGCTAACAAACATAAGGGTATGGGAGCAAATTTCCCGTCCAGGATTTGATGTCATGGGAATTTGAAATTGCATCTAATCCCTACGCAATTTATTCCTTGTGAAGTCACGGACGCCAAATCCTGGACAGAACATTTATATTATTTTAGGACAAAAATAGTACATAAATACACAATAAACTATAAAATTGGTAAACGAATTGGATAAGACAGCTTAGAGAGTGGTTAAGTTGGAATGATAGCAGAGCCAATACATCAGTGCCAAAAAGTGAAAAACATTCCCCCAAAAATGTATTTCACTTTTCATGTGCTGATGTGTTAGCCCTAATGTCATTCCTATTTTAACCACTCTCTAAATTGTCTTATCAAATCCGGCCTCATAAAACTAGCGTGAGTAAATATATCACAACCTTTTTAAAGAAAGATAATGATTGTCTGTATTGATACAGCGAATGTAAGTGTACCATTGATTGATACATTATGTGTTTTTGAATTTGGTATCTATTTTTAATTTTTGCACCTGAACAGATATGTCAGCTTATAATTCATCACAAACACTAGAGTCACTTTGTTATCACAGAACAACATTTTTTTCCTATAAAAATCTCCTCTTAGATGACATCAATTGCCATGTCATCCCTCTATTTGGCAATTTTGTAGGGAGAGAGAGAGGGAGGTCCTCTTAGTGTTATTAACATTTAACAGATGACAAAGGTCATAAAGTCCGTGAAGGGGGGGGAGAAAGGGAAAATAATCATAACTTTATTATTCCTAAACTCTCTTTTTTATGATAACGTGGTTTGCATTTTTCAAAAATATTAGCGTCTAGGATTTTGTACCACAAAAGATCTTCACTTGTTGGCATTATAACCTGTTAAGGTCCAGCTTAACAGGTGACAGGAGATGATTGACAGAAAAAAATAAATTATATTTTTTTAAAATTATAATTCATTTTTTTTTCCTCCAATAGTATCCTCCCACCTGTTAGATAAGACCTTAACATATCATAAGTGGTGGGAGAGGATTCGGTCCACACTGTCCGTAACGCCAGGGCAACGTGGTACCAGCAAAAAGACAAACATTTGGAACCAATTCTGGGAATCTCTGCCGTATTCCAACAGCCAGGCACCATCGTCATGAAGTACGAAATCTTGTACTGCTAAAATCGTTTTCAAATCGGCCTAGAACCTTTGCTAATTACGAATTCCGCTGACACATAAGACACCCAATATGGGTCTGAAATCCTCGGCGCCACCCCCCCCCTCATGGAACATAGGGAATCAAAAACCTCCAAAAAAGTGAATTGATTCCCTCAATGTCTCCTCGGGGGGGGGGGGGGTTGCATAACGATTTCAGCCCCCCAATATGCGTCTTGCATTTGCTGCCATGGCTATGCTTACAGCCGCTACGACTGCACACCTCTTCAGGTGTGAATATGACACCAACCCAGTGCTAAACGGGCTGAAATCATCTATGCCACCCCCCTGATGGGACATTGGGGGAATCAATTCACTTTTTGGAGGTTTTTTGATTCTCCCTCTTGAGTGTCCCATCAAGGGGTGTGGCACAGAGGATTTCAGACCGTGCTAAACCTGGAATTTAACAACTTACTCAGTGTAAGAAGGAATTAGCCTGGACGTTTCTGCTTTAGACAGTCCTAGAAATAATGGGACAACTCTAAAAAAAATCTAGTTTAGAAAAAGATTAAAGAATTGAGTGAAGAGTGCCTTAGGTGCAAGGGTGTTTTTAACCTTTCATTTGATCTTCTTGTTGACTCCTATCTAATGTTAAAGAATTCACTGAATTCTATAATAGCTGGTAACTAGGATTGCAAGTTATCTAAAAACGTTATAGAATTCACTCAATTCTATAATAGCCGGTAATTAGGATTGTAAGTTATCTGAAAAATGACCATGTTCTGACAGGAGAGGAACATTTTCTTTCAAAATGTTGTAATTCACTTTTTCCTGCCAATCGTGTTACATCACCTGTTAGACATGACTTTACAGGTCATAAACGACCAGAGAGTTAATTATGAGTTGAAATTGTCTATTACAGCTTGAAGTATGGTAAAGTTTGGTCTCATCTACAGTGAGACACGTACCCCAAAAAGTTAAATTTTTTTTTGTTTAATATTCATTTTTTGGTAGATGATTTCAAATTTTTTGGGATCCACATCACATTATGGACATAATGTTACCAGATTTTACCACACTTCAAACTGAATAGATAATTTCAATTCACAACATCGTTGGTTTTATGATTAAAAACGCAAGACCTCATAGAGGGAGGATTATGTTTGCTCCTCTTTACTAACGCTCCTCCCTGCTCCTTATTGGGGACGGGTGCATCAGTGCCCGCCCTCTGACAGGGGGTGCATTTCATTTTTGAGGGGATGCATTTCACTTTTCGACCCTGCCCGCTCTCAGACGGGGGCGGAGAGGAGCGGATCCAATCCTCCCTCAGCTCTCATGTGCAAACATTTGCTAAACCTTGGGAATGGAATCGGGTGTTTGGCGTAAATCTCCCGGATTAGAATTTGACGGTTGACAGTACATTATATTTTTTAGTAAGTGACCTCACACCGTGTTTTCTAGCGGGTAAAGTAACGTGAGGAACTTAGCCTATTCTAGTGCTCTCCCATTCCGAACTTCTCCAACTTTCTATTTCCAAAACTTATTATAAGCTCATTACCCAAAAAAAAAAAAAAAAACTTATTATAAACTCTCTTTCCTACTTCTTTTCTCACCTGGATTAAGTGAGTTTTTTTTCAATCATCAATAACCAGATTCTGGTTCTCAATCTTTTTCGCTGCCTATAAAGTAGAGTCCTGAGTTTTAGTAATTGTAGAGAACGGTTTCTTGTTCTTCTAACAGG
>JAOXJP010150647.1:0-13121 GCA_025762735.1 Platanus orientalis | reverse complement strand
TTCTTGAACATTGTAACTCTCATCCTCTTCACCATCTCCTTCCTCCTCACTGCTAGAGTCACTTGTATCTACAAGTAAACTCATGGGATTATTGAAATCCAAAAAAGATTTGATTTCTTGTGAGGTATCCTCGTCACTATTTTGGAATTTATTTTTTGATACATCAGAATCATCATTCCAAGTTGCAATCATAGCCCTTCCCTTTGCTTAAACTTATTTTTGTTATTGCCACAATCCTCGGCAATATGACCTATCCCTTTGTACTCATAACAAATGAGAGATTCTTTGAGAAATCCTTCTTCTTTCTAAAGTTAGGAAAGGATTTCATAACTTGCTTATTCTTGGAGTAATCTCTCATATTCTTCTTAAAGAACTTTTTGAACCTCTTAGCCACTAAAACTAAGTGATCATCAGAGTCCTCATTGAATCTGAAAGGTTCTTCTACCTTGAGGACAATGCCCTTATTCTTGGTAGTAACCTTAACAGAGGCTTCAAAAGTTTGTAGATAGACTATTAATTCTTCTAGCTTGAAAGTTTCAATATCCTTGCTTTCTTTAATAGCCATTACCTTAAGTCTAAATTTTTTAGGTAGGGACCTAAGTATTTTCCTAACCACTTTAAGTTCTGGAATGTCCTCTCCTAGACTTCTCATTGCACTTACTAGGTTAGAGAATTTAGCATGAAATTAAGAGATTTATTCATCCTCCTTCATCCTTAGTGTTTTAAATTATGAGGTGTACATTTGAAACTTGAACATCTTCATGGTAGTCATTCCCTCATGACTAATAAAAAGGAGCTTCCGTGCTTCTTGAGCTGTGTTTAGGTGAGCTATCCTCCTAAATTCATCGGGAATAAATCCACTAGAAATGACATTCAATGCTCTATAGTTGAACTTGTGGATATCTCCCTTAGCAGTGCTCTACACACTACAGGGTTTGTCGAGAGGCGTATAGCCATCTATAACCGAACCCCAAACCCTATGGTCAAACGCATTTAGGAAAATCTCCATAAGAGATTTTCAATAGCCATAATCACTTCTATTAAAAAAATGGAGGTGTGTTCACCGACATGTTACTTTTCTCTACCATCTTGGTTTTTTTTGGATATTTACTAGGATCTGACTCAGGTTGTTAAGTCCTATATGAGTAGCCTAGGCTCTAATACCAATTGAAATACCATATAGGTTAATCTTAGAGGGGGTGATTTGGATTTATGAATTAATTTATCCTATTTGATTTGATTTGATTGGATTGTCTTTTATTCAATTTTAGTTTCCTTTAGATTGATGCAAATGTGTTTGCAAGGGTGTTGCCACTCAAGAATAATATCAAATTGTTGATGAACAAGTGATGATATGGATTTAGAAGTAAAAAGACAAGCAATCACACACAAAAATCCACAACACAAGTTTTATAGTGGTTCGGCATGATGGCCTACATCCACTCTCCAAAAGCTCATTACCGAGCTTAAGTAATTTTCATTAAGATTAGCTATTACAATCTAGGTAAAAATTTACTAAAGACTTTTATACTTTCACTAAGCAAGCTACTCACTACACTTGGTGTATCCGGCGAGTGTAGACTTACTTTCGGTTTCTCTGATGGAATCTAAACAATATGTATATGAAAATGTATGCAAAATGAAAGCAAAGCTTACCACTCAATGGTTGATTTTGCTATTCTTATTAAGTGGGAGTGCTTGTTAATGAGCTAGTGTGCCTATTGATCCCACAATGTTTTAAGCCTTGGCTCTAGAGATCCTTGAGCTTAGCAAAGCAATGGTTTCCTCTCAGGATAACCCATAAGTGTCTTCCCTCTTAGGTTAGTAGCTTGGAAGAGTAGATGAGAAAGTGAGAGAGATTTCAAGGAGATATTTGGTCTTGGAGGCTCAAAATAGTGACAAAGGAAGATTTCAACTCATTTTTAGTAAAAACTATAACTCTCTCAAGAATGCTTGGAGTGTTTCCCTAAAGAGGAAAGTTTTCTTCTTATAAGGGTTGTGGAGCACCCTAAGCCCTTGGATTTGAATCTTTTAAAAAGAGCAACATTTGTGAGCTTAAAATTTTTGAAATGGAGTTCAAATTTCAAACTATTTCGAGAAGGGGAAATAAAATAAAATATTTCTTGAAATTACTCCTGTAATTGATCACGAGATTGGTGATTGATCATGAGATACTAATTAGGCCTTAATCTAAGAAGGCCTGGAATCCATCTCGTGATTGATCATGGGACCTGGAGCCAAGGTCTCATGGGGTCATGATCCTACGCATGATAGATCACGACACAAGGAGCTAGGCTCTCAGGAATTTCAGTCTAAGAGAAAATCCTCTCTATGAACGATTACAAGATCTATGACCGATCACGGGTATGATTGATCATGAGATCCATGATCAATCACTAACTTGATTCCCACACTGTATAGGGTCTTTGCTGGGCAATGTGAATGCCATTTTTGGGACCCCTGTGAGTGATTCTACACATGTTTAGGCACATTATGATCTATACATTTCACTTTCCTCACCATGAATCATGCATGCATTTACCTTTGACAATGGAGAGCTTAAGACAACCCAAGGTGTCTTCCAACCTTGTTCTTCTAGTCTTTGGTCTAGCTTGTCTTCTTGTCTTTGATAGTTAGACTTTATAGGGACACTTACAATACATATAGACCTTACACACTTGGTTTGTCCACGTGATTGACATATAGTACATTAACATATACAAATATCCTTACAATGATTTAAAGAGTAATTATAATTATAATATCCATCGGGGTATCTATTTAAACCAAAAGCAAACCGTGCATTTCTCAATGCATTTGTCAACCCATAAGGGCCTTTGTCAAATACCAAACAAAATGTAAGTAACCTATGAAAGGTTTCTTAAATAGCAACTCAATGCATGTACCAACCCAAAATGCATATAACCCAAGTAGGGTTTCTAACAAAATCTAAATGTATAACCCATGAGATAGGTCTCCAACAAATCCAAAACATGTAACCTAAGTGAAGGGTCTCCAAAAAATCCAAAACATGTAAACCAAGTGAAGGGTCTCTAACAAATCTAAAACATATAACCGAAGTGAAGGGTCTCTGATAATCCAAAACATGTAAGTAACCTAAGTGAAGGGTCTCCGACAAATCCAAAACATATAACCCAAGTGAAGGGTCTCTAACAAATCCAAAACATGTACAAATAAACCCATGAATGGGCTTTTTGCCACAGTTAGCCAACCTAACTAGGGATCTCCAGGGTTATAAAGATCAATCCATGAATGGGCCTCTAAGCTAAAAAGTCTATCTTTATCTATTGATGTAACCTTGTGCTTGGGCACTTGAGGGTTATGAAGAACAACCCACAAAAGGGTCTCCGATGCCATGTTTGGCCAACCCATTTAAGAGTCTCTGGGGTCATAAGGACCATCCATAAAGGATCTTTAGGCAACTAGTTCCATCTTCACCTATTGATGTAATTTGATAATTGGGTGGGTGTGTGAGGGTCATAAAGACCGATCTATAAAGAACCATTGAGCCATTAGGGCCATCTTTATCTATTGATGTGACCCGATGATTGGGTACCTAAGTGTCATAAAGATCGATCCATAAAGGACCATTGGGCTACTAGGGACATCTTCACTTATTGATATAGCACAGTAATTGGGTACCTGAGGGTCATAAAGATTGATCCATGAAGGACTATTGGGCTACTTGGACCATCTTCACATATTGATGTGACCCAATGATTCGGTACTTGAGGGTCATAAAGACCTATCCATAAAGGGGGCCATTGGGCCATTAGGGCCATGTAACATCTTGTAACACTCTTAAAGGGTAAAAATATAATTGAGCATAATGAAGGGTAAATTTTTTTATTTAACATTGTTATATAGACCATAATGGAGTTTGGGACCCAATTAAGCAAATTGGAAGTGTAGACAAATCAAATAAGGCATGAATTTGTCAAGTCCTAAAGTTGACCTAAAATCATATTTTGGGTGACTTTGTAGGCAAACTTGTACCAAACTCAAAACAATTTAAGGGAAAAACCATACATCTTTGAAATTATATAGGAACCTAATTTTCAACAAAATAAACAGTGTGTGAATAAGAGTCTCCTAGAGGAAGTTATGATTGTTTCCCATAAGGTGTCTATGCTAATAGGCTAATAGATTTGAAGTAACTTTAAAGTTAAACCTGAATCAATACCGATTGAATTAACTAACAATCATACAATATTAGAAAGTTCTTGATGTCTAATTTCCAACGAAACAAATGGTGATCAAATCGAAACTGTATAGAGGGAGATACAGTCAAAATAGTGTGAAGGGGTAAAAGCTAGAAAAACTGGGGAATCGGGCACCAAGCCCGATCAATGGGGGGAGTCCTGATCGATTAGAGAGAGGTAGCCCAATCGATTAGGGAGAGGCAGCCTGATCGATTTGGTCCCCTTTGATCGATCTGGCCTAAGGGTAGGATCCCCTTTGGGACCCGGGTCGCACGTGTGATGTATTTTTGTGTTGATAATCCCTATGGGATGACCTTAAAACCAATTTTGGAAGGAGATTTTTGGGAAAACTTGAGGCAAGAGAGAAGATCATCTTCTCCAAGGCTTAGTAAGATGTCACAACTTAGATCTAGCTTAGACCAAGGTTCATTTACTATTTTTTTACTCTAGTTTATGGTTTCTAACCATGGAATGTTTTGTTTTCTCATAGAATGAGGGAACCACAAAGGTAAAAGAGTCTTAGGAGAAGATTTCTTTGATCATCAAAGAATTGAAAGATTGGTGAGTGGATATGTAATTTATGTATAATTTTCATTCTTAGGTTCTTAGAAATGTGATTTCCTATTCTATG
This sequence comes from Platanus orientalis, assembly GCA_025762735.1. Taxonomy (NCBI): domain Eukaryota; kingdom Viridiplantae; phylum Streptophyta; class Magnoliopsida; order Proteales; family Platanaceae; genus Platanus; species Platanus orientalis. The sequence goes on along the minus strand of JAOXJP010150647.1, from coordinate 8,267 downwards.
TTTGAGGATTTATTGCTTTAATCTCCATGAGATTGATTTGGTGAATGGATGAACATTTTATGCATAATTTTCCTCTCCCTAAGATCTTGGATTTGTCGAGGATAAGCTTTGTTTAGGTGAATTATTCAACCCCTATGAGAATATTGATTTCTTTATGTAGATTCTAGTTCTCAAGATATGAGCATGCTTGAAGGGATTCTTCTCTCTATTTCTATGAGTTCTTGGATTATGGAGTTAACTATATGATGATGGTGTCATATTTCTATGAGTTTTAGTAATATTTACTCTAGTTGAAAGTTTACGGAGTTGGATTCACATGATTTGGATGAAGTAGAAGGTTCCTTGTGGTGTATCTTTGTTTATCCCTTGATTTCTCTTTGAACTCCCTAGATACTTGCTCCTTGCTTATTAAATGAAATGACATATAATTTGTTCTCTATGATTTGTGTATCTTTATCATACCTATTGACTCTTTGCATTATCCTATTGTTCTCTTTGGTAGATTCTCCTTTGATTCATATTAAACCATGATGAAATTGTGCTAATTCTATTGATCCTTATGTTACTACGCTAGACTTTTATATCATGTGGTAGATTTTGGTGGCATGAACAAGTTAATTATGGTCTTTTCATGAGACATTTTATTTGAACTTCTACATGATTTTTAAAGAACTTGGGATAGTTGGTTTTTAAGCTTTATGGTAATTGGAATAAAATGATTACATTCATGAGCATCCCATATGTTCTTAGATTTGGGTCAAGCATCTTCACATGAATCTTGGCTTTTGACACCTTATATGTGGTTTACTTCTTCATTTTTTTGGACTCTTAATGAGATAGGATATGTGAACATCTTAAATGATGTACTCATATAGTGACTACTTTACCTTACATAAGCATGGTTTTGTCATTTGGTTTTAGATGATATGATACCCTTATGTGAGAATATTTTCTTTTGGGCCCAGAGACCCCTAAGTGGACTGGTCCTTGCGACCCTTATATATATATATGGCCTTTATGACCCCAGAGACCCTTATATGGGTTGGCTAGATGTAGCCCCATAGACCCCTTGTGTGGGTTTCCCTTCTTAGGCCCGGAGACCCCTTTGTGGGTTGACCCTAGTGGTCTATTATGTGTATGCCTAGTCATCGGGCTTTATAAATGGTGCCATCAGGTACCCAATCACTAGATCACATTAATAGGTAAAGACAACCCTAGTGGTCTAATATATGCATGCCTAGTCACCAGGCTTTATAAATGATACCATCAGGTACCCAATCATCGAGTCACATTAGAAGGTGAAGACGACCCTAGTGGTTCAATATATGCATGCCTAGTTACTAGACTTTATAAATGGTGCCATCAGGTACCCAATCACTAGGTCACATTAATAGATGAAGAAGGTCCTAGTGGCCCAATATATGTTATATGACATGCTATTTCGGAGACCTTTATGTGAGTTATGTGATATGTTTTGTCAGAGGCCCTTACCTAGGTTATATGTTTTGTTTGCTAAAGACCTTTACATGGGTTATGTTTTGGATTTGTCGAAGACCTTTTATGGTTTATTTACATTTAGTTTCGCTATGTTATAGAGACATCTTATGGGTTAACATGTAGCCTATAGGACTTGGCATGAGGCATAAATTACTTAGCATGTGACATAAAGCATGTCGCATTTCCATGATTCAATGTGGTTCTCTTTGGACAATCTTATGGTCATCTTATGGCATGTGCATACTCAAATCATAATAAGAATACATGTTTAGCATATTCAATGATTTTGCATATCTTCTTTGATTTCTTAGTATACTTTGATTCATCCTATTTGTTACTTTTATTATCTTTGGCCTCCTTTGTGTTGTATAAACTACGAATCCTCTACTGAGCCCATTAAGCTTAGCCCAATTGACACCCCCCTTATAGATGAAGACACGAAGGACATAGATTACTAGGAATGGTTAGGGAGATGACATGGTGAGAGTTTGAATAGATGATTAAGCCTGAAGACCTTTCTTTTTTGTTTACATTTTTATTAGACACTAGACTTGAGACATTATATTCATTTTAGTTTGGACTTGTATTATTGGCTGTTGGAGGCTTTACCATGGATGTAGACTTTGTAATTCTTAAATTAGTATTGATGGATATGGATTACTACTTCCATTGTACTTAGTTGGACTATTAATATTATCGATTCTGCTGCATTTGATATGTTAAATGGTAAATGAAGGAGTTTTTCCAATGTTTTAGATGATTGAGAATGATTTGTCCATGTTATAATATTATTCTGCTATGATTATGTGTAAGGATAAATGAGCTTTAATAAAAATAAAAGAAAAGTACCAATTTATATGAGAAGTGAGAAGAGGAACACATGTCACACTCCAAAAATGGATCTCTCCACTCCAAGATGTGGGTTTGGGGTGTGCCATCTAGTGTCACAGATCCAGGTTTGGGATCAAATCACAGTTTGTAAATCTAGGTCATGAGAATGTTGGTATCAGAGCTAGGTTTGTAGGTTTTGTAGACAATCGAAGTTGTTTTGGAGTTAATGATGGATTTTTTTAGAATAAGTTAGCGAAAATGTTTGAGGACCGATTGATTATTCATGATTGATGTTTATAATTATTAGATTACAAGTACTTTAGAGATATATTGAGGATTATTAGACACATATACTAAGACTTTAGTTTTTCTTGTTTTTAGGAGACCTACATGCTGCCAAGAAGAGGCACTCGTTCGTATTCGTCCTCTACTATGCAGCCAGATGGTGATGTCTTGGCTGTAGTCTTGGGAGTGATCAGAGAGCTGGCTGGTGTGGTCAGAAAGCAAGTTACCCATGGGGGACAACCTTGAGAGAGGACCATTAGAGATGGTAGTGATGCATATGAGCAGTTTCTCTGTATGAAACCGCCGTAATTCACGGGGACCTATGACCCCATGGAATTTGAGAACTGGAATATGTAGTTAGAGAAGATATTTGCTATTATGGAGTGCTCCTTAGAGCATAAGGTGTCCCTTTCCACTTTTGTGCTAAAAGATGAGGCAAAACATTGGTGGAGAGCCAATTACAACACTTTACTGTATGATGCTGATGAGTTGCTCAGTTGGGATAGGTTCCTTCATTATTTTTGTGAGAATTTTATTTCAAAAGGTAAGAGAGATGAGAAGATGACAAAGTTTCTTGAGCTTACCCAGGGTAGTAGGACCATTATCCAATACAAGGAGAAGTTTACTAAGCTAACCTGTTATGCACCATCGATAACGGGTGATGATGAGATGAAGGCCAAGAAATTTTAGAGGGGACTTAGGCCTGCCATTCTCACTAGATGACCACAATACCACTGAGGACCTTTGCTAAGGTCATCGAGATGGAGAGGTTTGTTGAGAGGAACTAAAATGAGTTTTCTAAGAGCCGTGATAAGGGCTTGAAGTGTCCTAAGCTCGGAGGACCAAGGAGAGCCGAGAATGCCAATAGGACAGGCATGATGAAGATACCAAGGCATACTGAGACTCGAGCACTGTGCCTAAAGTACAATCATATCCATGATGGTGTATGCTTTAGAGAGACTAGCACTTGCTTCAAGTGTTGTTTAATTAGTCATGTTGTGCATGGTTGTACATCAAAACTTTGTACATATGTATATCAGAAATAGTTAAAAAAGAGGGGGTACTCAACCCATTACATGAAAATAAAAGAACAAAAGATAATCTAAAGATCAAACACCATAGATGGTGGTGGTGGTACTGACTCGTAGCCCAAAGAGAAAAACCGTTTTCTCAGCTTGGGAACCCAAGACTGCATCCACTGATCTTGTATGAAGGCCATGCTATTGCTACATCTCATTTCACTTTCCAAGTCATCATGGGATGCCCTACTATCATTGAGCTTGCTCTTTATGGAGTGGATGAGCTCAAACTATGATTTATTCCAATGCTAAGTGTAATCCCATGAGATCTCGGCCTCAACATGGAGATGTGATTCAGCTTCCAAAGCGCCTCTGGTATAGGAATGTTGGGCACACTCATCAGCTAAGTCTTGTAGAGCTTGCTCATACTTTAGTAGATTATGATCAAGCTTTGAACATGATGTAGATGGTGATTTGGTGCAAAGCCTCTTGTTCGAAGAGGTAGAAGCAACAGTTGTGTCGGACTATGTAGGAAGCTCGTGGTAAAGCTACTGTTCATAAGAGGGTGACATTGCCTGAGCTTTTGCAGATACAGGCGGCTGGTGCCAAGTAGCTTGAGTATGTGAGTCATCCCATAAAGCAGTCAAGCAAGACAAAATGAAATTGGGTGTCCAATGGTTCAGCTTATGTATATCTTCAAAGATTGTAGGAAAGTCAAAGAGGTCTTTTCTGAGGGAGAATTATCGAAGGACATGTACCGGTTCACAAGGAGTTCTCTAAAATACCCTTGTAATGACGCGACCCTTGGTAAGCAGATGCGAATAGTGTGCCTTATGCCACTTGACTCACCAAGTGACATGTTCTAGAAGCACACTAGAAAGTGGACTTTGATAGTCAGATGACATGGCCTTGACCAGAAGAGGTCGAGTGTTGACATGCACTTATGTAGGAGTTAAATGGTAAGATATATAAGTAGGAAATGATGACAAAGTAGTCTCATGTTCATGTATCCAAGCTTCTAGAAAAGCTGGACAACCTTATAATCAACCTCGTCGATGTTGGGTACAATGTGATAGACTAGCCATGGTCTCAGATATGATCATGGGGGCTAGAGTCTTCCTCTGCAAATGTTGCCTCAAGATGTCACAAAGAACGTCATTGATATGATGACGGCTATGAGATAACAGGAGTTGGCCCAAGGCAACTAATGTGAAGACTCAGAACTTAGTCAAACTTGCGAAGTCACCGACCTTTTTCCAACTTCTCTCAAACAAGAGGTCGAAAGGATAATGGATATATTCCCCTGAAGCTTCTTTAGGCAAGGAAGCTTTGGAGATGCCCATTACATGAAAGTCTTTGAAGTAGCTAGGATTATGGATCGGGAGCACCGCATTGATACCAAAGCAATGTTTCCAATCCAAGAAGAACTCTAGCTCCTCGATGGTGGGTGTGAGCTCTTGTTCTTCAAAGTAGAAAACCATGGATGAAGGGTCCAAAAATGAAGCAGCTGTCTCTAACAATGGCCAATCCAGATTGATCTGTGCCAAGGTTAAAGTGGTTTCGAGCCGGCTTTGGTCCACCCAAATTTCTCACTCTTCGGGGGGAAGGGTAATAAGGGTATTTGTGAAATTTGTGGAGGTCGTGGAGTAGGGCTCTAAACATACAAATCTCTGATCCATGCTTGTTGAAACAAATATGAACAAGGGGTCAAAAATGAAATTTTATATTAAAAATAAAATACTACAGTGTTTAAGCCTAAAGCCTGAATTTTGCTTCAACTCCTGAATTTAATTCAATTAAAATTCAGGTGTTGAGAGCATGATTAGGCGTTGGGAGTAGTTATAAGTTTTAAATGGCCCACGAACACAACTCTTGGCATTTTGTTGTCATTTTCAAATAGAGTGGTTATAAAATGAGAGAAAAGACTTTTCGAACTTCCCTTTCATCTTCTAATCCTTATTCTCGATGAAAACCATCATCGAAGATGAGTTAAGGGGGTCATTGCGGCATTTCCCTCTCCTCTCTTCCCAAGAAACAACGTTATGGAAGAATTCGGTGGCGGATACTATGAGGTTTTCATTTAAATTCTAAGACATTATGCATTTCTTCATATTTTTAGCAAGTTTTTAAAAGGTTTTTAAAAGTTTTTTAGAGTTTCTTTACATCTTTGAAAGTTTCTTTAAAACATATGAAATGTGGATGTTTGATGGTTTAAAACAAATGATTTTTTGTTAATTTGCATAAAAAAACAAGTTGGAATAGTTTTTAGAGAGTTTAAAAAGTTTTTGAAGAATTTTGGTTGTCTTAATGCCTGAAATCACAGACCTAAATTACAAGCGTAATGTTTGAATTTTATGGTTTTTAAAATTCAGGTGTTGGGACGAAGATTTAGGCATTAGCCTAATAATTCAGGCGTTAGGCCTGAGGCCAAAATTTCAAATTTTTAATTTTTGTTCTCTTTTCATTTTACATTGTTTTAATATGTTCATTATTTATTATATGTTCAGGTTAAGGGTGGTATTGAAAGACATGGGTCTTGGTTCAGGGTCCAAATGCTTTGGTAGCATATGTGCAAGAAGGTCCAGGACAAGGTACGAAAGTTGGGTTTTGGGCCTTTTCTTAGTCTACACTTGTTGAAAGAGGATAAAAGATTACTGATGGCCCTAGCGGAGAGATGGTCCCCCGAGACTTGCATGTTCCACTTACCCATGGGGGAGATAGAGATGCCCCCTGTAGACTTTTTTATGATGATGAGGCTATCCATGGATGACATACCCCTACAGTTGACAAGACCGACCCACAGCTGGTAAATGATTGCTTGGGGCTGTAGCCAGTTGAGTATTACAAGGGCACCAAGGGTGTCCTTGCCTCATGGTTCAAGAAGAGTTATGTGTGGGCGATGGATGAGAGCACCGATGCTGAGGTGGAGTATTTAATGACTTTCATCCTCTATATGCTGACTTATTGTCTTTTGCGAGAAGAGTGACCGAGTGTACTTTCATTTCCTACCTACCCTGAAGGACTTGACCATGGTGAGGTCTTACAATTGGGGTAGATCCGCCCTCGGGTGGATGTATGCCAACATGAGCAAGGTGGCAACAGGGAAAGGTCCACACTCATTCCTTGGTCTGTACGTCTTGTGGGAGGTGAGTTAGTTATTATTTAACATGTTGTTTATTTGCTTTTAAGATTATTTGTTATTACATTGCTTGATACTTAATTCCATTTTTGCAGGTCTAGTGTTATGAGCACTTTCCACCACTAGCCCCTACCTGGAAGGGTTTGAAAGAGTTTCCCTTTCCTTGCATGGAGAGGTGGGTTGTTTCAAAGACCCGCAAACCCACCTTAGTCTTTAGGTGAGAGTTGGACCTATTGACTACCTCTCAAGTAAGTAAAGGTTTAAAATCTTCATTTGATTAATTATTGTTTGAAAAACATTGATTCTAAATCCTATGTGGTTTTGTGCAGGTTAACTGGCATCCCTAGGTTCAATGGGCCCTTGAGGGAGATGTAACAATTGACCAGTTTGTGGAGTGGACTTAGTCTCGCCAGAGGGTAGTTCTTATTGCCATAGGCGAGATCACCTGGTACCTTGGAGAGAGGTGTTGGTGGCAGGTGGGTGAGGGGATAGATGATTTTATGGTGCCACACCCTCCCCCTCAAGTGATCGAGACAAAGGGTAAGGTAAGGAGAGCAGAGGTAGGCATCAATGCCTCTGCCTTCCCTGAGTGGGACAAGAACTATGTAGAGTGGTGGGCCATTCAGTAATGTGGCCCTTTAAGCAGTCCCATCGAGCCTCATGTAAACCTTTTCCTTTATTTTTCAAAACCTTTATTTTTTTGAAATTTATTCTTACTCATCTATATTATCTTGATGTGCCAGGTGGCAAAGAAAGAGAGAAGCCTGCAGGCGAGCTCAAAGGAAGACCAAGGTCCGCACCCCCAAGAAGGAGAGGAAGGAAGAGAAAGGCTCTTGTTGTCGAGCCTGATCTGATAGGCATGATACCCGAGGTGGTGGTGGTGACTGACCCTCAAGGGGGTTAGATTGAGATGCCTCTGCCTAAGGCTGAGATCTCAAAAGGGTGAGTCCTTCCAGAGACTATGACCCATGTATAATCTACCCTTATTTCATTTAAAGTCTATTTTAGCATATGTGATTTTTAGAGATTAATGAATCATTCAATTTTTTCAGGTTTCACGGGAGGTTACATGGCCTCCCTCCAGAGGCTGGCGAGGTGCTTCACCGTGGTGAGGTAGGCATAAGAGGGCCATCAGGCCGAGGTTACTGTCTTGAAGGAAGGGCACAAGAAGGAAATCGACAAGGTAAGTTGTTTTGGAAAATTCATTCTTTTATCAATTATCTTGATCGTTTAACATCTTTTTTTTTCTTTTTTGTTGAAATGTTTTACAATTGTTGAAGCAAATCCCCATCCCAGGGGAAGATGAATTTGACAAAGATGATGATGAGGAGTGTTAGAAATATGTGTCCTAACAAAGCCATTCACGTAAAATATAAGCATGATTAATTAATTAATTAATTAATAATAACTTAATATTTGATCATCACATGAATTTGTTTCTTTATATGGGTAATTATTTGATCTCATGAGATGAGATAGGTGGTCCTCAGGTAACA
>JAOXJP010150626.1:0-13121 GCA_025762735.1 Platanus orientalis | reverse complement strand
ACTTGAGAGAGAGAGAGAGGGAGAGAGAGAGAGAGAGAGAGAGAGCGAGAGGCTTGACGTTTGAATGCTCAGCCACAAATTTTTTTCTTTTTATCAAAAAGTTGATATAAAATCCATTTCATATCTATTTAAAGAGTGCTGGTTCAGCCCTTTCCTTAACCCTATAGAACTAAACTTAGAAACTAGACTTTCCCAAGTAGACCTTAACTTAACCAATGACCCAACCAACCTACTAACTACTACTTAAACAAACCCCTAATTATATTTCACTTAATCTCTTTCAGACTCAAACCTATATTTAAACATCTCAACATCTGAAATTAATCAAAACTACTGAATTGTCACCTCAATAACTCAGAACTAGAGAAGACTAGTTTGAAGCATCAAACAAAGAAGAAAATGAGATCTAGTGTTGCCACCCCTTGTTTTGGACCTCTGAAGATGCTGTATGGGTTGGTGGTAGTCGTGGGACCCAATCGAACCTTGTGAGGCCCACGGCCAAGAAGGCCTTTTTTCTTTAGATTTGATTTCTTGCCTTGAGGCCTTCATGAGGGCTATGTCTCAAGCTGTGCAAAGCTGGTTGCATCAATTCTCACACATAGTAAAATTCCACTCCATCCAGTTGGTCCTGGACCAAGAAACATCTCTCTGCAGAAGATATGATCCAATGATCTTTAACTTCAACTTTGGTAGGTATTTTGCTGGTGTGGATACTATTTTGCACCTTTCAGACATGAAGGAATATATATTGCTATCCCAGAATGTGACACATCATTGTTATATGATTAAGGATGACACAAAAGGATGTGACATACCTAAACAGAAATGCATCACTTATAACAGCATCCTTGTACTCATTCCTAATCAAATGGTTAACCAAACACCACTTGTCAATGTTGATTAAGGTGTTGTTCACACAAGCTTCCTTTAAGGATTGGGGTGCGTTCAACTTCAAATACCGATTTCTTTATTGTCTCTTTTAACACAATCTTAGTTCAGCAGACGTCACTATCAATTACCATAATGCTAAGCTGTCCTTTATGATGAACTGAACCTGAAAAAATATTGTTCTGAAGACACTACTCATCATCACCAATTATAGATTTGGACAAAAGTTTATGGAGAACCCTATTAGCACATTCTCTTATTGTGTCTTTTTTTTCTAATCCAACTGTAACTACTTCATTTACCGTTGGTGCATGTTCTTTATCATTTTGTGGTGCTGTATCAGCATATAAAACTGGCCAGTTAAGACACATCATAGCCATAATACTCGAAACATTGAAGGTATGACCAATATTTTTTTCTTTTGATCAGTATGACCAATATTTAGAGTCAAAAGTTATGCTTTTCTGTGAACGTGGAGGGGTAGAACTATGGGCTGATCATGTAGGGATTGTTGTAGACATGCTTCTTGATACTTTCTCAAAACACCTTCTTGAGAATGCTTCACTTGGTGGCTTCTTATAAGGTGTCCTTCACTTCAATTTATCCTCTATTGGTTGGATATTTTGATAACTCTTATACTGTCCAAAGTATTACAGAGGCCATTTCATCTTTGATTTGGAATTTTAGATCAGATCAGTGATGAGCTACTAAATCTCATCTTTGTTGATGATGCCTGCCTGAATGTGCAAATTATAGAATCAGTCGGTGTATTTAATAATTGAATCACTCTCTCCTTAGTTTTAAGGATCAAGATTGGGATCGGACTTGATCCGAAATGAATTGGAATGGCCTATGATGTGGATTGGTGGTGATAACAAAGGGATAAATGGTCATGGGGCGATCCAGATTGGGATTGCAGATCGGATCAGGCATGACTAATCCTTGATTTCATGCCTTTTCTTACTTCAGTTGTTGGTATTGAATGCATAGGCACTATTTGTGGCCAATAGGGACATTTTTGGATTGAAGAAGGTGTTTCATCTCAACCTATATGTTGTTAGGCACTTGACCCAACAATCTATTGACATTAAGGCGGGTCTTTGAAGTTTAGCCATTGTAAAATCCTTGATTATTTGGTACCACTCAGTATAAGCATCGAGGCTTGCCAGCTAATCAAAAGAATGCATCAGGTCCAACTTTCCAATAAAACCAGACACCATAAGTTGCACATTCTTCTCAATAACTTCTTATTGATATCATTTGCCTTGTTCAATTGGAGGAACACAATTAAGGGCTCCAGTTTCCATGGAGTATCATTCTGGATTTTGTTATTCACTTAAAGAGTCCTATGTGGTCATATAGATGCTTCTTTAGGTTACTCAAGCCAATCTGTTTTCTGTTGAAAGAAGTCGAACAAGTGGGTCTCCAACTCAGCTTTTTGAAGTCTGGGTTTGATTCATAGGCTGTGGAACAATTTTTCCTTCGATCTACTGCTGGATTCTGTATGAGGGCCCAATGATATTTCAAAAACTCTTTTTTATGCTGTTGCAATTGTTGTTGAATTGCATATTTTTGGACTTCCAGCTGACTGATCAACTAGAGCATACTGTGATGTATTCATTTCTTGCTATTGCCTTTGAAGAGAGCTTTTTTCTGATTTTCTGAAGTATTTTGGTAGGCAATATCAATATGAAGCTGGTGGACGAATTTTAAAAGAGCCAAATTCAGCTCTGATACCAAATTGATGATAATGCTCTTTCTTTCAAGAAAACTTTTCTCTTATCCTAAATTAAAAAAAAAAAACTTATTTAGTTGGTATCTTCTTCTCTTTCTCTATTCGTCTTTGTTTTTCTGTTATATTCACTGCATTTAATCCGACAATAATTTAGTATCAGAGCTGTAGAACATTCCCCTTGGTCCTACATTAGTTGGTATTAGAGTTTTGGCCCTGCATTAGAAGTTCTCTCTTCAGAGGGAGTATGGGAGTGAAGAGATGAATTCCTTCTTTACACCCAGTCCACTTCATGTTCCATCATGCTCGTTTGATTTTGGATACAACAGAAATAGTCATGTTGAAGGTGATACTAATTCTGGTTTTCCAATATTTATGACAAAAGAATTGCATGTATATTCAAGAAGAAGGCCTACCCAATCTTGTGCACCTTGTCAGGATGTCTCCTTTGAACCGACTAATTCAAGTAATTATGTCCCTTCCTCCATTTCCCTATTTGATAAGGAATCTGAACTACAAGTTTAATCATGCATTCAACATCCTATATCCAATCATTTTCATAAAGTTTGTTGTCCTCTTCATATCGTGCCTTTGTTTCCACTTTGTCTTTGATCTCTATTCCTACAGTGTTTCAATTGATATGTCTCACCCAAGATGGAGAGAAGCCATGCGTGAAGCTATGCGAGTTCTTGAAAAGAATGCTAGACTAGTTGCCAAAGGATATACATAGACATATGGAGTTGATTATTAAAAAACATTTGCACATGTGGCTAAGATGAATTATGTATGGATTCTGATATCTCTTAACTACTAATCAAGATTAGCTTCTTCAATAGTTTGATGTGAAAATTGTGTTTCTCTAAGGTGATTTAGAGGAAGAAGTATATATGAGGATCCCTCTAGGGTTCAAACTCTCTTCTTGATACGGGTTAAAGCAATTGCCAAGAGCATGGTTTGACAGATTTAGAACGGCAATACTGAATTATAGTTACATTCAAAATCAGACAGACCATATGCTATTCATCAAGCACAATCAACAAAAAGTAATTGCCTTTATTGTGTATGTTGATTATATAATGATGAACAAAAAACCAAGAAGCTCAAGGGTCACTTAGTAAAGGAATTTGAGATCAAGGATCTGGGGCAGCTGAAGTACTTTCTTGGGATACAAGTTACTCGATCCAATGAAGAAATATTTGTTTCACCATGAAAATGTCCTTGATTTTTTTGCTATGTTAGGTGTAAACCACTTAACACTCTTATTGACCAGAATCTCAAGTTAGGGGATAATTAGCCTGGCACAAGCTTAGGCCCAACGGGGACCCAGGCCTGAATTTAAGCGTGGGCTTAAGTTTGGGCCATGTTGGCCCAACCCAAAGCCTAAGGTCCGATGCTTTATACATATATAATTATATATACATATGTTTTGAAAAAAATTATTAGTTTATGTAGCAAAATAATGGGTCTTTACATAGATTTTTTTTCTTAATTATTAGTTTATGTACTGTAATAATAGGTCTTGGACCGGCCTGAGGCCCGTTAAAAGCAATGATGGGAGCTGCCTAGGCACACCCCTAGAGATAATGATGGGCCTTTCTTCTTTGATGCTCACAGATATCAAAGATTGGTTGGTAGACTCATTTATTTGGCACTCGCCCTAATATTGCATATGCAGTAGGTATAGTAAGTCAATACATGCATGCACCAAAAAATAAACACTTGGAGGCAACTAATAGGATCCTTTAATACTTGAAAATCACCAAGAAAAGATCTTTTATTTGCTTAATATGGTTATATGAGAATAAAAGCTTATACTAATGCTAATTAGGATGAATCTTTAAGAGATGGGAGATCTATTTTCGGGATATTGTCCCTTTGTCTGGAAATCTTGTTACTTGGAGAACTAAAAAAAACAATCTATAGTTTCCAATTCTTGTGCAAATGCAAAGTTCATAGCTATGACTCATGGAGTGTATGAGCTTCTAAGGCTAAGGATATTAATGAAAGAATTGGGCTTTCTCATCATAGTTCTTATGAGATTATATTGTAACAATAAAGTAGCTATTAGCATTTCCCATAATTCTACACATCATGATAGGACTAAACACATAGAGGTTGATAGGCATTTCAATAAAGAAATATTGAATTCTAGAGATATTAGTACTCCTTATGTGAAAAGTAGTGATCAACATGCCGATGTATTAACAAAGGGAATCAGCAGTTCTCATTTGCCAAGTATCTTAAGCAAGTTGGGCATGTCAAATAGGCAATAGAAACTTTTGCTATCCCTAAACAAATCTTTTCAATTATCATTAAGATTGGTGCATACTACTCACATGGGGAATCAAATGATAGCTATTGCGATGGCTGCATTTTGGTCTATCATGTTAGCCTATAGTTTTACATCTGTTCAAAGTCTCCAGAACCCCTTGGCATGGTTGACATACCAAAACGCCTGAGAATTTCCTAATAGAAAAAGATTAAAATTTGAAAAAAAAAAAAAAAACTTACTTATGAAGGTAATTCATGATTTCTATGAGAGGGGTTTCTTGGATAAAGGAAGCAATGCAACTTACTTATCTCTAATTTTGAAAAAGGAAGGGGTGAAATGGCTGTCTGACTTCAGGCTGGTGAGCCTCATTGGAAGTACTTATAAAATTATTTCCAAATGCATAGTGTTGAGACTGAAGACGGTGCTTCCTGAGGTGGTTTCTATGGTGTAGGGGGCTTTCCTGCAGGGGGGTCTATTCTTGATGGGTTTCTCATTGCTAGTGAGGGTATTGATGACCCAATGAGAAGTGGGAGACTGGGGGTGAACGGGCGGAAGGCGGTGGAGAACAGGCTCATTGAAGGCTTCTAAGTGGGGAATGAGAATGTTTTGGTACCTCACCTCCAATATGCAGATAATATGTTGATCTTATGTAATTATTCCCAAAGGTAGATACGGCTTTTGAGGTGTGTTCTTTGTTGTTTCAAGGCTGTGATGGGCTTGCATATGAATCTGACAAAGAGCCAAATCATTGGTGTGGGGAGGTGCCCAATATTGAGTTGTTGACTGTTGACTTAGGTTGTGGGATTGGCTACCTTCCCATTTGTTATCTGGGGCTCCCCCTTAGCTCCTCATTCAAAAGCAAGGAGGTGTGGGGTCTGGTGGTTGATAGAGTGCGCAAGAGATTGGCAGGATTGAAAGCCCAATACCTCTCTAAAGGTGGGCGCATGACTTTAATTAAATCCGTTCTATCTAATATTCATGTCTATTTATATGTTGATGTTTGTCATCCCAAGGAAGTGGTGCAACAAATATAAAGGCTTCAAAGAGATTTCCTTTGGAAGGGGGACACTATTGATAAGGGGTAGCATTTGGTGGCTTGGACGAGGGTTAGTTCTCCCAAGCAGAAGGGGGGATTAGGTCTTAGGAGGGTTGAGCTCATAAATAAAGCCCTGCTCTACATATGGCTTTGGAGGTTTGGGATTGAAGAGGGCAACATCTAGAGATAGGTGATGATATTGAAATATGGGGTGCAACTTGATGGTGATCCAAGTCTGGTTCGAGGTTCCCACGGGATTTCCTCGTGGAAAGGGAATTATGAGATTCTTTCATGACTTCAAAAAAGTCTTAAGGATTGAGGTTGGAAATGGGCAGTAGACAAGATTTTGGGAGGATACTTGGTGTGGGGATCAACCCCTTAAGTATGAATTCCCCTCTATCTATTTGATGACACTATCACAACCGACCCACTTGCATTGGTTTCAGAGTATAGGAGGCTTGACCAAGAGTTGTTGGCTTAGCAGCTTATTTTTAGGTGTCCAGCATTTGATTGGGAGGTGGGTGATATTGCTGCCTTGCTTGAAAGGCTGGAGCCCCTTCAAACTTCCCCCGATCAAGAGGATAGGAGGGCCTAGGCTACTGACCCCAGCAGTCGCTATACTATAAAGTCTGATGTTGCGTTTTTGGATAGGTTGGATCCCATCCATCTTCCATGGAAGGTTATTTGGTATGCTCTGGTACCTCATAAGGTTCAGTTCTTCATGTGGATGGTCACATTGGAAAAAAAACTCTACCATTGATATGCTGCAAAAGAAAGGCCTTATCCTTACCAATGCGTGTAGCTTATGCATGGGGGATGGGGAGTCTGTTTCTTATGTCCTTTTGCATTATCCTTTCGCTCGGGAAGTTTGGTACAGAGTGCTAAGGGATTTCAGGATGGTTTGGGCCCCCTCTCCTAACTTGACCTCTCTTGTATTCGCCTGAAAGGTAACTCTTTTTTTTTTTTGCCTAGGGTAATAGAATTTGGAGGCTGGTGTTGGCAACAGTATGTAAAGATCTTCTATTTGGCTAAAGCGAAACAATCAAATCTTCGAGGATCACGCAAAGCTTTCCTTCCAAGTTTATAGAAGAGCCAAGGAGAAAATTTTCTTTTGGTCCTCTTAATGTAAAGATTGTGATTTGTTGAGGGAAGGGGATTTCTCCAGGAGTTGGAGAAACATCATTAGGTGCTCTCTTTTGTAATTGGGTTTGTCTCTTTTTTCTTGGGGAGGGCGCTTTAGTTGTTTCGGCTCCCAAGTTTTTAGTCGGGTAGTGGGTTTTTCCTCTCTTTTCTTGTTTTTCTTTTGTTTCAAGGATTTCTTATCCTTGATTTTTTATTCAATAATTTTTTTTTCTCCATCAAAAAGAAAAAAATTATCATCATGATCACCATCCAAAGCCTTGTCCGAGCTATTTGGGGTTAGCTATACATATCCTGTTCTATTTTTCGAGTTTATCCAGGGCCTAAAAAACAATGAAGCAGAGTCTATGAAAAAATTTGGTAGAAGTTTCCTGTAGGCTACCAACAATATATCAAAGAACAAGTAAATAGAACAAGGAAAACAAGGTAAGAGAAAAAATTAATTGTAACTTATAGGGTGCGAATCTTAGTAGAGATAACTTATCAAATCGTCTCGAAGAAAACTCATGTACATTGTTTAATGTGGAAAACGAGGAGATACAAATAATCTAGAAATGTGCACCACCGAACTTACTACCCATAAATATCCTACCCTTCTCCCAAAATGAGAGTCATTACTCATCTTTGATGGGTGGCAGCTAGCATTAGGGACCAGCCATCACCACCAGTGGTACATGTTTGACTAACTATTATCATCACCACCACCAATCAGTGTGATGCTCTGTTCAGATTAGCATTGTTGAAACTATGATGAGGTTTCATTGTGGACCAGATGTAGATAGTGTTGATAGTAAATTAACCAACTCTCCCAAAACCTTAAGGTGTTAGGAGATACACAAATTAATATTACTTCAATAGCCCCCCTTAGGAGGAACACTATTCTCTCTTGGGAACACACTTAGGGAGCTAGGCATGAGTCCATACTACGCGTATACACAACTACATCCGGGAAATACTTCCACTGGGATTTGAACTCACAACCTAACCTGCTCTGATACCATGTTGACAGTAAATTAACCAACTTTCTCAAAACCTTAAGGTGTTAGGAGATACACAAATTAATAAACTTCAACAACCCCCTCCTAAACAACCCAATAATACCCTTGGCCATTTGTCCTTATTACAAAAGAATGCCCAAATCAAACCTACACACTTTACCCTTAAAATTTGTGACCCCTAAATCATACCCCAACCTTGTCTTATAATCCTTACCCTCACACTAGCTGTCCTCAGATGCTCCTGCATCATTCTCCCCTGGTGGGACGAAATTCAGTAGGTTTGTTTCAAATACTCGGCTGACAACGTCTCTCGTCAATGTAGTTTTTCAAAACGAACAGTTCTTGATCATCACTCGATATCACACATAGAACTTTATGAGCCATCATTTAAGGTCTGCAACAAAAATACTGAACAAGAGAAGAACAAGTTTAAAAAACCTTTAAATGGCCGATAGGTGGGACTTCATGGAACAGTTGAGGAGATTTCAACTGACTAACTGAGAAAGGCAAAGAGGTTGGGTAAAAATAGGTGAGCTGCGAGCGAGAAGAAATGAGAGAGGGAAAGAGACGAAGAAATGAAGAGACTTTGTTTTTGAAATCTGGGTTATGATGGAGATCACAGCTTGGGGATGGTGGGAAGAAGATATCGACAGGTTAGGGTACAAAGGGAAATTTAGGCTTTTTTTTTTAAATCTTTTTATATAAAAAAATATGTTTTAAAAAACGGGCCAATTTAGTAAAAACTAAAAACACCCAACACTAACTTCTATAACCAAATCTTTCTAACAGGGTTTTTTTGGTATTTCCAATAGATGAGGAGGAAGACTTACATTGTCAGAAACTCCAGGAATACTTTAAGTAATGAACCCTAGATAAATTAATAGAAAATATTTTTATTTAATTTTATTTCTTTGGTAAAAGTTGCTTTGGTTCTTTACCCAAAAAAAAAAAATGCTTTTAGTGTACCATGATATCACGTCCATCAAATCAACTATCATTTTTTAATAATAAAATACATTTGTAAGCTGGAACAAATCGGGACATTAATGTGTTTTTGAAATTGGTGTCTCTTCTTAGGCACCAACTTTGAATTAAGCTGGCAAAGCTCGGCTCACTGACACCCTTACTCCTCCTTCAAACACACAACACATCTATTTGCCAAGTGGCAACTGCTACTCTTAAGTCATCTATTTAGAGCAAGTAAATAAAAAAAAAAATACCCCTCAAAATTGTAATTATGGATATTTTTGTCATATCATATACTACAGTGACCAAAAACCTGTAAGAAGGGATTAAGAAATAGGTTTTGTCTTACTCAAATTTAACAGATATACAAATTAAAAAATGGATTCTTTTATTGAGTCTTTTGTGAGGGGTTTTTAGATTTTAGATATCTTCCCTTTTCACTCTCTTTCCCTAACTTTAAACTCTGAAGCCTGTAATTTTTTTCTATGAATAACAAGATTTCATTGAAGAAATATATAGAAAGAATAGAAGGGGACAGCAACAACCCAAAAGAGATATAAAGTAAAAGAAAGATGGGGGCAGACCCTGAAACCACTACAAGTGGCCAAGTCTACAGAGAGTCTTCCCAAGTACATAGCTTCCCTATGCACCCCTGACTTTAGGGGTGTGCATGGGCCGGGCCTTAGTAGGCCCGAGGCTCAGCCCGACATTAAATACTACGGGCTTGGAAAAAACACAGATATTAAGGCCTGAGTCCGGCCCCGCTTGAAACTATGGGCCTTGGGCAAATCCAATCCACATTCTTTCTTACAAAAACTTAAAAATCTATGTATTTCTATTGAAATATTCTCAAGCCTCAGGCCTGGACATCGGGCCTCAAGCCCTAGGCTGGGCCAAGGTATGCCTGAGTACGGCCAAAGTTTAATTTCAGGCCTAAAATTACTTGGGCCGAATGCTCTGTCATGCCAATCTTGGGCTGAGCTTTTTCGAGCCAAGATTCGAGGCTGGGCTGGCCCTATGTGCAGTCCTACCTGACTTGCCTAAGACATCTGCTACAAAATTCACCTCTCATGGGATCCAATGGAGTGAGGTGTTCAAAAAGGATGCAAGGAAGCACGCTTCCTTCACGAAATGAGCTAATCTCCAAAGACCGTGTCCTCCCAAATACATCCAACCAATCAATTGCTAAATCTCCCTCCACAAGCAAGCATGGATCAAAAGATCCCTCAATCCAGGTCAAGATCGTGTGAATCTGATCAGGATCGGCCCGAGCCGATCCAGTATCCCAATCTGGATCAGCAATCCCCTTGAATCGGCCAATCCTTGAGAGGATCGGCTAAACACCCCCCTTTCATTTCATTCGCTCATTTTTTCTCCTCCAACTCGATTTCCTTTTTTTTTGTTTTTTTTTGAGATTTCACCTTCTAAGCCACTAATCTATCTATTTTAGGGTTCTTCCAGACCTTAACGAAAACGATCTCTTGAATCTCTTATGTTAAACATCTAACAGACTCAAAAACAAGCTTTATTATTATTATTATTATTTTAAATCAATATAAGAACTCTTTAGATGTGATTAGAGATAATTCAGAAATTTTTCTAGAATTTTTTTTTTTGGGGGGGTGGGGAGGGTGACCCAAGGACTAGACGAGCCACAATGGATCAGCCGATCCATTAAAGGATTGCCTAAACCATACTTGGATCTAATTAGGATTGGCCATGGTGCGCATGCTAGTGCGTCCATGCTCCAATAAATCTTTGAAGAACTAGCTCCCTTGCTCTTTAATGACTATGTTTTGTTGTTTGTTCAATGAACAATGAGAGTGCTAGTCATATCTGATTCAAAGGTCGGTGTAAAATAAGATCATGATGCACTCATTAATGAATATGACAACAATACGGTGGCTACACTGCTACTTGTCTTTTAATCAATTGAAATATAATAATGATGATCTGACCGACCCCACTCTTTTGGATTCTCTACTTCAAATGCAGTAGGAAGTAACAAAAGAGAGTCACCTCTACCCAAAGCACCTTACATGGGCCAATGGTTGGGAGAAAAAGTGACGCGTTTTAGTGCATGCGCAATCAGGAGTTTCTTTTGGTATTCAGTGGTTCCCAATAACTTGAGATGTTGGACTTTGACATGACCGGCTCTTGTAGCTCGTTACATGAACTCAATTCTATTTGTCTCCCCCACTTACTCTATAGGAATTTTCCTTGTTCAGAAAAGCCAAAGACATTAACTAGAGTCGTTCTTCCAACAAAGCCCTACTTTGATGTTAGAACAAGATGGGACAATTGCAATCAAAGTAACGAGGTAGTTTCTTGGCTTCGATCTCCCTTCTATCTCACCGCCCAATCCCAATTTTTTTTTATCCATGCAATCAAATGATGGAGCCTGAGGGAACCAGACAAATAATAAAGCCTGAATTTCTGCAGAAATAGTATCCACCACTTCAATATGGCCTGAGAAAGCTTGCAAACACACACCTACACTGTCTGTAAGGACTGAGGAGACCCTCCAACTCCATAGGGACCCGGATTACCTAAAGAACATAGTTGACCTTGTGAATGGGTGCCAAAATTGGGCTCCAAGAATATCTGACCACAGGTCCAAGAGGGACAGATCTTACAATTTCTAGAAGGTCCCTGATTAGTGAATCAATAGATATACCATGAAAGATCTAAAATGGATGCCCAGAAGGGCACTCTCATGGTAATCAAATCAATCATCTCATAAATGTCTCACCTCTTGTCTTGAAAAATTCTGAGTCTATGCATTGGAATCAGATTTATGGTCAAATGAACAGTAAGTCAAGAAACTCAACATAAGCAAAACAGTTGCTTTCATTAGTCAACCATTACAAAAGGAGAATGATTGTCTGTTTTGAGACAGACCTCTATTATCGTGCATTGATTAACACTTGATGTGTTTTTGAATTTGATGTCTTTTATTGACCACCTACTTTTTCAACTGAACACTTTTTTGGACCCTTTTACCCCCCAAAACAACACATGTCTGTTTATAACTCACCATATACACTATATAGGCATTTTTATCACAAAACATTTGCTTTGTATATCAAATAATGTATAACCATCAATATAACAAGAATGGATCAATAGAGATCTGTATCTAATCGGAGTAAGTCCACTTGAATCCGAAGTTGTCTTAAACGGACTGAATATTGGATTGGATCCAAACAAAAATTTGGTCCATTTACAGCCCTAGTTGGGACCAAGGTTGTTAAAATTGAGATCCTATGTCGGATTGGTGGGGGTCTCGTGGATCGAATCGTAGGATCAGATTAGGAATTGTAAAATTCTATTTTCTATAAAAAAAAAAGTGAAAAACCACCAATAATAATGATATATATATATATTAAAGATTCATTAAAAGAAAATGAATAAAAATTAATATAATACAACTTCTATACTCTACATTTATAATAACTAAAAATAATATTATATTTTTTTAATACAAATTATCCAAAAGGTAATTAATTAGTTAATAAGTACTAAATTATAATGTTTTCAAAGTTCTAACACCACAATAATATACATATTAAAATAACTAAATGAATTCATACTAGATGATTCATATTTTCATCAATTTCTATTGGAGTAACAATACAAACATAAATGAAGATGAATATTCAATCATCCAAACCAAGTTTTTTTTTTTTATATTTTTGAGTGTAATGTTTTCTTCAAAGTGGTTTTTTTCATCAAAATTCTCATCAATGTTGTTATCACCCACATCATTCATGAGAAAATCGTTAAAATACCTTAATGCATTTCAAGCTCATTATTATCATTGTCACTAATGTTATTAATTTTGAATATTTTGATAGTCAACCATCACTGCCAAATCTCATATGATTTGGAGCTAAGATTGTTTTGATTGCAAATAAATTTTTTTTTTTTTTTTGGGTTGAAAGAGCTTGCAAGTTTGTAAAGAGTGGGTTTTTATTAAGCTATGCTTAAAGGCCTAAAGGTTTGTTACATTAATCCAATGAGAAAAAAAACTTAAGCACAACATGGAGGATCAGTCAAGATTGCTGTGGGATCGGGATCCTATGCGAT
>JAOXJP010150625.1:0-27134 GCA_025762735.1 Platanus orientalis | reverse complement strand
GTTACTTATGCATAAGTCATAAGTAGGAGAGAGAGTAGAGAATCAACTTATTTTTAAGTTGGGATCCAACAACTTACTAGATAAATTGAGCTATTGACTTATGAGAAAGTTTTGATGGATTGAACCCTACAATTATAAATAAATAACTTATTCTTTAAGTTAAAAGTCGATTATAAGTTTATCCAAACACGGTATTAACATCATTTTGATCTAACCCTAGATCATAATTTATTACCCAATTTACTCTGGTATTATAAACCCATGTTAAATAATTATATCTTCATTGAAGTAATCTTATGTTTTCTATCTTTGATTTAATAAATCTTTAGTAAAACCTTACACCCACACAATTGACACATCAATAGTAATAATTTTTTGAATTTTCAAATTTGACTCATACAAAGTAATGTTTGAGTTTGTGGCTTTGTCGTCAAACCCATTGAAAGAAAATGTTTCTTTATACAAATCACTTTTTTTTTTTTCATTAACTTCTGTCACCTTTACAATTAAATTTTCAGATTTTTCATCTCTATCATGACAATTACTATCCCACTTCAGCTTCTTCTCATAATTTGTGAAGCAATGCAACTAATTCATGTGGGAGCCTTGCTTCTTTTGGGAGTTTCAATAGTTATAAGGTTGCCATAAAAAACCTCCTTGTTTCATAGAGGAACTGCAAAAATTTAAAGAGGATTTAGTATTCAGGTTCAACATTGAAAACAAACCCTCACAAGAGCGTATTTAGGGAAGAACATAGGGACAACCTAACCCGAGCCCGATCTAGAATAGCTTGAGATCTGGCATAACAAGGATTGGCCCAAGCTTGGGCCATGCTCAGGTTGATGTTGGCCAGTTTGTGACCCGTAGATTGGGATGTACATGGATCTCAATTCTTCAGATTTTGATGGGTTTGGGCCCAGCCTGAGCCCATAATATAAAAATGGGAGCAAATTTCCTGTCCAGGATGGTGTCCAGGCACGAGGTGACTTCATTTGGAATAAAATGTGTGGGAATTTGAAATTTCATCAAACCCCTGCCCATTTTATTCCATGTGAAGTCACCTGGTGTCCTACACCAAATCCTGGGCAGAACATCTATTTCGTATAAAAATGGCCCCCGCGAGCCTAGGGCCTTCTAAGGCCAAGCATGGAACCAACACATGCACAACCCTAAGAATACTTCATTGAATCAAAAGCTTTTGTTGTTGATGCTGTTTCCTCTTCAAAGGTATAATATATAACAACACCCTCTGCAGTTAAGCCAGGACAAGCGTATAAGAGGAAAAATAAGGAGACTGATTGTCTGTGTTGACACAGTCCTATGCAGGCGTGCCATTGATTGACACATGATGTCTTTTTGAATTTGGTCTCTCTTTCTACACCTAAAGACTTGTTTGAACCCCAAACACAACATGTGTCAGCTTATAATACACCATAAACACCACAAACATTTTGTCATCACAGAACATTTTCTTTCAAAAAATAATAGAGTGCATGCAAAATTAAACTTATTACTCACGCTAATAGCACGAAAATAAGTTTATTAATCCATAATACTTCTCAGGGGGAAAATCAATGATGTCGGACAAATCTTTGTTGTAAGCTTTTCCAGAGGTGGATGACTCAGTGTTGTTACTAGCACTCAACTTGTGGTATTTGATATCTAGGATTTCTCATGCCATACCACGCCACACCACACCTCTATGGCTGCTACCACCCATGCTTTTAATGATCCATAACTCTTTTCAAAGTGGTGGCTACTTGTCGTCCCACTTATCCAAGCGTTCCATCGCTTTCTCCACCTGAAAGCAATTCAAAATGTCACCAGCATGAACCCGATTGTACCATCAAACATTCACAAGCTTACATAATAACATTATAATGCCAGTAATCAACTTGCTATAATTCACCCAAGAAAAG
This sequence comes from Platanus orientalis, assembly GCA_025762735.1. NCBI lineage: Eukaryota > Viridiplantae > Streptophyta > Magnoliopsida > Proteales > Platanaceae > Platanus > Platanus orientalis. The sequence goes on along the minus strand of JAOXJP010150625.1, from coordinate 25,215 downwards.
AATCGACTTGCTCGAAAAATATTCCAAATAATCACATTGATTTGTTTACCTCTCATTTTCAAGAAAAACTAGCACTACATGGATGCAGCTACGAAGGTTTTTATGGTATTTATCATTAGGGAATGTCTTAAGTGTATTTATTTTGTGGAGCCTGATGTCACTGATGATCTCAGGATGTACAGGTGATGAAGCCACGACTCTGTTGGTCAATTAACCCTAAATTCTTTGGGTATTTATATGTATTTTTACATGACTAGGGCTATAAGCGTTTTCGTATGCACTTTCTTCCAGCATAGTTAAACTTCTGTGGCTCCATATTTTTTCCCGATATGGGGTTTTTCACATAAATCATGTGTTTTGTAACGTTCTTTTCCGTTTGATTAATATTGAAAACCAGATGGTGGATTAGGTAATCGCTAACATTAGGTCTGAAACATATAAGGGCTGTGGGACATGGCACATGGAAGATTCGGATCCACAATCAAATGGATCCCTAATAAATTGCCTATACAAAAAGTTAGTACGATCATGTTTCTTTAAGTTACATTTGGAAAATTTTGGAGCATTTGGATGGGATTCATTTGAGGCTTGTTGCAATTCAATTTCGTGAGACACGTGATTACAGGAGTTCTAGACTTTTCTAACATCTAATACCCCCACTTCCGAAAAAAAAAAAGTCTCTTTGGGGTGTGTTGGATTGCAAACGAACAGTATGTTTTTTTCTAGGTGAGATCTATATGTATATATATATTAAGGAGCTCGTGCATCCTATATATATGCTAGCTATTAGTAAGTTGAGAGTTTTCAAGCCCCTTATCTAAACAAATGAAGGTGCACTGCCTTCTACTTTGGAGCTTCAACTCCAAGCCTTTGTTGGGCAGGGGTTGGTGAGCCTTTTTTTATAATTATCTCTAGAAAAATATGTTTTCATTGGACATCAAGGTTAAAAAGGCATTAGGACACTTGCTAGAAGAGGCATAGGTGAAACCCTGATTTTATAAGGAACGAGAAGTGTCTATGAAATCGGACATCTGGATTTGAAACTAATATTTAGATTAATAAATGACGGATCATGTTTTAAAATATTCTTTGAATATTTAAATGGATATGGATATCCATTTTTTCTTAAAGGTTTGATTGGTTGCATTCTCATTTGGCGTGAGATGAGAAAATGGTTAGAAAATCCAGCTGATTGGTTGCAATCCAAAATAATGGGATGAGAAAATATAAATTATTTTAAGAATTAAAATACCGGATTAGAAATCGCATAAATTAGATGCAATTTCATTAGATGCGAAAATCGAGGAGTGAGAAAAAAATATCGAGACTTTCTATATTTCGCTCCAAACCCTCTCTCTCGTTCCTCTCATCTTTACGGGACCTCCACGATTCTCTCACCGTCGAGAACAAGCTCTCTCTCTCTCTCACTCCTCATCTTCACGGCGACCTCCACAAGCTTCTCTCGCAGTTGCAGACGCCACAGTCGACAGCAAGTGCTCTCTCTCTCTCGGTCGCTCTTCTCATCATCATCATGACTAAGCTCCTTACTGAGCCTCCTCTTAGTAGGGTTCCTCAGATTAGAGACAAATCGAGCTATCCGAAACCCTGAAAAATACATTCATGCATGGATTCCTCTCTGACATCCGATGCCCCAAGATGAGAAGATTGACGGTCATTATCAAACCAGGTGAGTTTGTTATCGTTCTTCTCAATCCCTTCACCAAACCCTTGTCGTTGACGATCGCCTCGCTTCCTGAAGCCGTAGCCCTAGAAACCAAACCAGTTGATTTGTCGTCCCAAGTTATTGCAATCCTCGCTCACCTTGGCTAGCAGAAAAACCCCTTACTGAAGAAATTGGCTCCGTCGCTAACCCCATTCCATATTTCCAAGCTCTTCAATCTGATCCTCGACGCGAAAGCTGCCTTAGGGTTCTTCAATTGGATCGGGCAAAGGCCTAGATACAAACATGACCTTCAATCTTATTCATCTCTCTTGAAGATCCTCATCCGTGATCAATTCCTTGGTGTAGTTGAAAAGATTGGTATGAAGAAATGAGATTTGTATTGGGTGTGACAGGATAATTTTCTCATAGTGCAACTAATCAGCTAAAGTTTGTTTTCTCAAAGTTTTCTTAATATTTTTTCAATCCAACAAATCAGCAAAATAATCTATGAAAAAATAAGTGTTTTTTTTTTTCTTTTCTCATTCCACCCCACCTTAATACGACTGCAACCAATCGCAACCTAAGTGATAGAATACAGATCTCCACTTTATATACAATTCATTTATAACCAGCGGAGTGTGTTTCCTCAACATTCTCTAATGCTTTTCTCTTCACTTTGTCGGGTCAGTTGTGATAATTACTACATATTGCGTTATAGCATATTTGCTCCCCAAAAAAAAATTAGGGATGTGACAGTTTAGTTCTTTATTAGATTTTCTTTTTGTCTTTTTGTATTATCTTTTCTTCCTAATATAGTTAAAGCAAGATAAAATATATATAGTTGTAAAATAAGAAACAAACAAATGATTAGGATATTTAAGAGATTAACCTCTTTTTTCCAGTCAGTCCGATATGTAACCCATAGTAAAATGAGAGTCTGCATCGCCGTCCCGCCAATCATCCCAGACCATATTCCCTACAATCACCAACAACAATAATCCCTTGAGATCTAAATTGTTTCTTTAATTTCGTACATCTTATAAGGTGATTGGGGCCAATGTTAACTAAAAAAAAAAAAAGCAATACTATTATATAGCTATTATCTCACTACTTTCAACATTTCTCTAATAATAATTGGAGAATGATATAATGAAACCGATGGTTGAGAGCTGCACGATTTAGTCTGAATGGTGGATATTCCCATTTACATTATCTTTCGCCATTTTCTTACCCTACAAATTTTTATCTCTCTCTCTCTCTCTCTCTCAAAACACTAATCCCACATATAATGGTGCCCGGTGAGATCTCGGAGGCAAACCAAGAGACAGATCTCTATAATTTATACAAGTCAAGTAACCAGGTGACTTTACATGGAATAAAATGGGCAAAGGTTAGATGAAATTTCAAATTTCAGTCCATTTTATTCAACATGACTTCCCCACACATCAAATCATAGCAAGAACCTTTGCTTCAAAGAAAAATCAAAATATAAGATGTGGATGTGGCAACTCGTGGAAAGTAGGGATCCACTCATATCTGAGTCAAATAATCAAAAGGGGACAACTCACAAAGGGGCTGGGTTTGATATCCTCTATGTTGGGCTAATATCATCTGGGACACCCACCCCCTTTTAGGGCCACTCAAAAGGGAGATCAATTCACTTTTTGGAGGTGATGTAACATCTCAAAAAGTGAGTTGATCCCCCCTTTGAGTGGCCCTAGAAGGGGGTGTCACAGATGATATTAGGTCTTCTACGCCAGTTTGATATCAAATGCGACACCCCCCTAGGGGACACTCAGGTGGGGGAATCAAAATCCTCCAAAAAGTGAATTGATTTCACCCCCAAGTGTCCCATCAGGGGGCGTGGCACATACAATTTCATCCCTCCTTTACCCTCCTTGTAAGCCACTCAATAACCACACAAAGAGGGAATCAATTCACTTTTTGGAAATGATGTGACATCTCAAAAACTGAGTTGATTCCCCCCTCCTTTGTGGGGCTCACAAGGGGGGTGGCATAGAGGATTTCAGGCTGTCTGTAGTCCGTAAACTTTTGGCAGGACTCCATCCCCCTTTGTATCTATGGTTCACTGTGGCGCATTGTAAGATGGCACAGATGATACAAGTCTCCGTACGTGAAACATGGTCAACTTTATCCACATTGATTCCTTGTAGATCTGAGTCGTACCGTAGAGGATCTCCTCTTGTTGCTTTTGGGAAACTTGCAATGAAGGGATCGGTATTTTTTTTAAATTTTTGGTAATCGGATCTGTACCATACATGATGATGATGCTAAAATATTACCTTGTATTCAATCAAAAGTGTATTAATAATATACCTTAGCGCCGAGGTCGAACTTAAAGCCCAGCACAGCCCCCAATGGAATCCCAACCAAGTAATAGCATCCCACGTTAACGTACGCAACAAACGTTTGCCATCCACATCCAACAGCCACACCTTCAAAAAATAAAAATAAAATAACGTTAAAGAGCACATTAGGCCCATCCACCGAGACAAAAAGGGGGTTCACAAGTACTGTTTATGAAAACAAATTCTCTGCAACAAGCTTAAATAACATTAAACAGAAATTGCCCTAAAAAAACTACAGGTGGTTAAAAATGGACCCACATTTAAGATTACAAGGAAACACATGTATTTTAACTCCCACCCAATATTATAATTTCAATTTTTTGGTATAGATGCCGTTCTTTGAGGGCAGTCTCCCTTAAATGTTATTTAAGTTTGTTGCAGAGGATTTGCTCTCACTGTTTATAACTTTTATATGGTAGCTTGTAAGTTTAAGGGAAAGGAATTTTTTTTTTTTTTTTTTAAGAATTTAAGAGAAAGGATGTGGTACACCTAATTTTGTTTATCATGACCCACACCACAGGCTGATGCATGGTGGTTTTTTGAAATTGGTGCCTCTCTTTAAAGGGGGAATATCACCTGCGCCGACCCTCTTTGTACGATGTCATGAGACAAGACAGAGGAAAAGTATCATTTCACTTTTTGGGGGTGATGTGATAGCTCTGAAAAGTGAAATGATACCCACGATGTGTCTTGTCTCACGACGTCTCACGAAGAGGGTTATCGCAGGTGATGTAAACCCCTCTTTAAATAGGGAATAAATGTTCATTTGAATAAATATATATATATATATATATTGATTTTAATTAAAGATGCAAATAAACCAAATATTGGCATATCCATATTGGTTCATTTATAATCCGATATTTTTTAAATGAATGAATATTAATCAAAGTAGATACATATAGGTTTTTATTTGTTTATGTTAAGTTAATCAAATATTTGATACAGAAATCTGATTACAAAAATTCATTAAGTTTAGTTAATATATTTGTATATGTTGAGTCATGAGATAGTCTAGGGTTATTGGTAAAAGTATCTATATATTTTATTATAATGTAACAAAACCTACAATGTAATGATGACTAATAATTTAAAAGAAGGATATGTTCTATCCAGGTTGCATTGTTAGCCCCTTGAACAGGGTGTGGGGCCCACACCTCTTTTGAGGGGGTGAATGGTCCATCCTCAACAAAACATTATTTCGGAATTTAAAACCAATCATTAAATATAAAATATATAATATATAAAATTATATATATATATATATATATATCCCCATATTCAGTTCATTTAATCGAATTTGATATACATGGGTTAATATTCCTCTTAAATGGCTACACATATGAACCAAATATGGATAATAATAAGATATTTTCACCCTTAGTTTTAACCCTATAAACTCCATTTTTATGAGTACCTTAATTTTTTCATTTGAAAAATGTTTTTAACAGTTTTAACCTTATACACCTCACATTTTGTATGGGGCCGGAACAGGGAGACAGACAACTTGGGTGTAGCAGATCCTTTCGCAAAAAAGGAAACCCAAAGCCATATGGGCTTCATGTGCACGAAAATAGTTTAAGAACACAGAACCCAGATCATCTACTGCACATTCTCCCAACCATGTCTTCAAATTGAGCTTCTCGATACTGAAATTTAATATTCATGTAAAGTGAAGAGTAGGAAGAAATAGCAAGTACCTGACAAAACAGGTTGGATCCCGTTGAGGATGAGAGTTATAGCCAGCAGTGGGCACAGGTCCGAGACCGCATCGGCAACGGTTTCTCCACTGGTGAACATGTAGCTAATGTAATGTCGTAGTGCAAGTATGACTAGGGCCGCAATCACTGCAATTATGAAAGATACTGAAGTCACCATCACCACAGAGAATGCCGCGGATTTCGGGTTTCCCGCTCCCAGCTCGTTGCTTACCCTCACACTGTAAAGCAATAACGATGACAATAATTAGAAGTTGCACGGGAGATCTAATCACAGAGAAGCCGAGTTCATTCAATGATGCACGCTCATCACATAAGGATCAAGCTCAGGCTCGGCATAGAATTGATGTGATTTATCTGTACCCAGTGTATGGTGCTCTGTCACACATTTTTTTTTTTCTAACATTGTTCATTTTTTTATAGAAAGGGAAAGGATCTGTTACATCCTAAAATTTGTCCCCTCATGTCCCCACACCACAGGCTGACACGTGATGAGTGAATCTAGATCTGTTGGACACACTTATCCTGCAGATTTGTTGGTTAATCAATCCCAATCTGTCTCCTAACCACTCCATTAAATTTGGAATAGAAACCTTAATAATTAACATGATCACCTATGAAACAGTGATCTTGTAATATTGTTTATTGAGGTTTAGATAATAAATATTTTTCAGCAGAAGAGAGAGAAAAGACATTGAAGCTGAGTCGTCCAAGTGGAAAGGAGGTACCCATGAAGCACGTAAATGCTTGGCCTGCAACTGCCATATGAACTTCCACAGGAAAGACATTGAAGCTGATTTGTCTTGTGCCTATGCCGCATCTCAAAAAAGGTTGAGAGGAAGGTCATTGTGGACGCCCAAAAAAGGGTCTCTTGAACCCTGAGGCCTTAGGTCACCACACACGGGTGAGTTTAGGTCCTCTCCTAATCGCTCTGCAACTTCTTACAACCCACACGTACCTCCAAAATAGTGAAATTCACTTTTTGAAACGAAAGGATCCTGTTCTATCTGCTTATGTCCTGTTAGGACCTGTGCACAACCAAAGTGTACGGTTTGGCATAAAACATGGTTATACAGGTTTTGCACATCTTTTTATTTCAAACTGTGCACTTAGGTTGTGGATAGGTTGTAACAGGACATAAGCAGACAGGACAGGTGTGGATCATGGGAAATTGCGAGAACACTTGCAAACGAGAGAGGTCCTGACAGCACACGCGGGCATTAAAGACAACCCACCAGATGATAATGTACTACAACTTATAACCAAGATCATCCAGGATCTTTGATTTAGCATGCATGATAGGGATTAGAGAAAGAAAGAAGTTTTCACTCCTAATTTCTTAAATAAAAATATTTATTTGTTTTAAGGGAGCAAATCTTGTACACCCAAAAATTGTTTACTCCTGTTGGGCTATTTAGGGTTAAAACTATAAAATTAATTTTCAAAATAATCATCACAAATTTGTATCTAAGAGAATGGAGTAGACAATTTTTGAGTGTAAGAGATTTTTTGCCTGTGTTTAAAGCTTGATAAACGGATTGGGTAAGACAATTTAGAGAGTGGCTAAAGTTGTAATGACATCAAGGCGCAGAAAACATGATGCCATTCCAACTTTAGCCACATCTCTAAGTTATCTTACCCAATCCAGCCTCTGCTAAACGACCTTACACCATCACCTATACATAATAGAGTGTTATTAAGGTTGAAATTAATAATTTAATGAAATAGTTAAGTGGTACGGATTGGATCTATTGAATATTCGGACTCCCAAGTAACCATCTGCAAAGGATCTTCTCCTGCAGGCATATGGCTTGATAAGCTCCTGTCTAATAAGCAACAGGAGGAAAAAAGTGAATTGTATTTTTCAAAAATTATGATTCACTTTTTTCCTCTACTAATGTCCTGCCACCTGTTAGACCGGACCTTAGCAAGTCATAAGTGGCAGGAGAGGATCCAGTCTAGTAACCATCTCATTTACTCACTAATATAGATTCTTTCCAGCCGCCTTATGATCTATTAAGGTCCTACCTAATTAGCAGCATGAACATTAATATTAACAGAAAAAAGAGAAAAATCATTTATCAAAAAGTATAATTCATTTTTTCTCCTACCAACTTGTTGTACCACCTACTAGGCAGACCCTTAGAAGATCATAAGGCAGCAGGAGACACATGGAACATGCTGATGAATCTTTTACGACACATGCCTCTGTTGGGATTCAATTTGATAGTTCCCAACGCAAAGATTGTCTGGGCCAAATATCAGTCTAATTTTAATTTATTTTTTTCTTTCATTTTGGGTATGGTCATCACTTGGACCTACTTGACTGTCGCATAGTGCGGGACCCACACTGCAGTGTAATTAGAACCATCTACTTTTTAATTGAATATATACGTTGATTAGATAAAAAGTAGAAAGAATCCAAGAATAAATTACAGATAATCAGACAATAACACCTCAGCTTTTCAGCCTGGGAAATCTTTTTATGTTGGCCTCATTCAACGGTGAATCTCAATCCACTAAGAAACATGACAAAGTATAGGTGGGCTGCTCAACCGGTCTTTTGTAGCACTAGCCCAAAACCAATTAAAGCCGATCCCTTATTATAAATATCGATTATATAATCATTTCAAGATAGAAGACATATAAAACAGGAATTAAATAAGGAAACAGATAAAGATAAGCGACTGACCTTGCAGCTGCGTTAAATCCAACCGATATCATGAATATCCATCCATTTATCGTCATGCTGCACATTATACAATATAAGCATATCAAACAACAACCTTTTTTCTTCTTGGGGTCGAGTCTGACTAACAGCTGTGACATTGAATCACGTTGATCACATGGGTATTAAAAAGACATCAAATTCAAAAACACATAATTTGTCAATCACTTTTATGGTCTCTAACAAAACGGACAATCATTATTATATTTTAACTAAGAATTATTGTCTGTTTTGAGACTGACCTCTAAAGGTGTGTCATTGATTCAAAACATGTTGCGTTTTTTTGAATTTAATGTCTTTTATTGACCACCTACTTTTTCAACTGAACAATTTTTGGACCCTTTTACCCCGAAAACAACACATGTCTGTTTATAATTCACCATATACACTACGTACAAAGATATTTTTATCACAGAACATTTGCTTTGTTAAAAAAAGACAACAAAATTTGCCACATCAAACTTGTGCCCTTTTGCTGAGGTTTCTGTCTTTTTGCTGTTTTTATTCGTGTTACAAAAAACCACAGCAAATTTATTCATGTTAAAAAAAAGACAACAAAATTTGCCACATCTCTGGGTTTTCTACCAAAACAATTATTGTAAAAATAAAATTAATAAAAAATAAAGAGCAAATCTTCTAGTTCAAAATTTGTCTACCCTTCATGTTCAACACCACATGTTAACACGTGATGTTTATTGACTTTGGGTTGTGTGAGGACACGTGGGGACAGACAAATTTATGAGTAAAAGATTTGCTTCACATGGGTATTCTGGTGGGATGGGATGGGATGGGACAATCCCTGCCTCTTCACAACTCACTAGGCTGTGCCTTAGATTACAGAAAAGCATCTCACTTACCAAACAGAGAGAGAATCCAAGGCCAACTGAGGGTTCTTTAGCAACCCAGCAATCAAAACCAGTATCTGAAAATACCAAGTCTCTAAGCACAGCATCACCGCCGACGAAGCTGACAACTTAAAAAACCCGGCAATCCAGAGAAGGCTTGAAGCGAAAACCCAGTCCAAGTATACTTTCAGCGGTCAATCATCACGATGTACGCAAACTGGGCAACCACTATGATCCACCAAGACAGACTCAACACCAACGACGCACCCAACAACCCCAGCCCTACCTTATACACAGCAATCCAGCTTATGAGGAGATGCACAAGAAGTGTCACCGTCGATATGTAGGCGCTGGGGGCTACAATACTCTGTGCCTGCAGGAATTTCTGCATAGGGAAGTTAGCAGCGTAGGTGAATATCTGAGGGACGAGACCATAGACAAACACTGCAGCCGCCGATGCGATCGTTGATGATTCACCAAGATGGGCTTGGTGTAGATGATGGTGAGTGGGATTCCAGTTACCATGATAAGGATGGTTGATCTTTGGAGATCCTAACATTTCGTACTTGCCAGCCCCATAAGCTTGCCCGCATAGAGTCTCTAAAGCACTTCCTATTCCTAGGTAAAGATAGGAAAGAAGAAGAGAATTACTATGACTTGATGAGAGAGAGAGAGAGAGAGAGAGAGAGAGAGAGAGAGAGAGCGATGTATAGTATTGGGCTTTAGAGGAGAACATGCCAGGAAACCATAAGTGAAGATTTGGATACTGGTGTTCCCAAGTCATGAGGCAGCAGCGAGCTCAAGGTTGCCGAGGTGGCCGGAGAAGATCTGGGTAGACATGGACATGGAGTAATTGATCATATAGACGACCACCGCGGGAGCGACGAGATAGAAGAGGAGCTTGAGTTCAACCAAGATGTCTAATCGGAGACGCTCAAATTTTGGCAAATGGTCATCTGAGAGTATTCTTTCAAATTGGTCGCTTGCTTGATGACCTGTGGCCGAGGACTGTGGTGATGTAGGTTCTTGTTTTTTGGATTGTGATTGTAAGAGAGGTTGATGATGGTCGTCCTGAGCAGAATCCATGTTGTGTTGGTGTTTGTTGAAGGGTGGTGACTAGTGAGGAATCAGGTAGTGAGGTTTGGTCTTCTTGAGAACACCGAGAGGGTGTTTAAATAAGAGAGGAGTCGTGCGTGGATGGGGAGACGTAGCTGCTTTTCTATTTTCGTCTAGATTCATAAACCCATCACTTTTCATTCTTACGTATTGAGTGACGACCTTGTACTTCTTCGTCTTCTTCTACTCTTTATTTTATTATTTTTTTAACTTTTATTCTTTTTAAATCTACTTTGTCCTTTTGAGCTTTATCGTTCCTTGTACCAACGGCACATTCCAGTAATAATCAGCGCTCCGAACTAATGTCTAATGAAGGGTTTCTCATTAAATACACATGGTCAATACAGCGTATCATAACAACTACGTAGGTATATCCAACGTGGGTTCACATCATGTGTCATCTGCCCAATAAATACGTGAATGGATAAAAAATGCTCACCTTAACGAATGCTAACTATTGCTCATTGTCAGGTGGCGGGCACATCAGTGCCAAAAAGTGAATATGCTTCCCCCATAAAACTGAAAATCACTTTTCAATGCTGATGTATCAGCCCCTGACAAGGAGCAGTGATGAGCGTTTGTTAAGGGAAGCGGTCATAAACCGATCCCAATAAATACCCTTTTTAAGGCATGCGTCATGTGCTGAGGAAGCAGTGGTGTGATTTCTCTCGATAGCACATCCTCTACTGTGGTTCAAGTGCCCTTAATGCACTGCATGCCGGGGAGGGGGGGGGTTACTTAAACGGCAGTGGAGGACTCGAGTTGATTTCTCCATTCAAATTAGGGATGATTTAATTTGGTTGAGCAACTACAACATTAGAATCAATGTTGGTAATCAACTTGCTTGAAATTATTTTAAAAAATTTTTAAAAAAATAGAACTTGCTTGATGGATCAAAATAACCACATTAAATTCATTCAAATATTTGATTCATTTAATAAATATCCGTTTATAAAAAACCATATATATATATATATATATGTGTGTGTGTGTGTGTGTGTGTGCCATATATTTCTCACTCAGCCCATCAACTCATATAAAACATGGAATTTACTCTTGTTTGGTAGAACCAACGTGAACACCACTAGTAAAAGAAAAGAAATGCTTGAAGCTTATGCAAAGTGGTCGGGTCAAAACATTAACTTTGAAAAATCATCAATGCATTTCAATACTAATTTATGTTAGGAGGAGAGAGATCAACTTATATCTACGATGAGGGTTCAAAATATAAAGAAAATGAAAAAAAAATTGGGGAATATATGCTGCTGAATTTAGGAAAAAAAGGATAACTATCAATTTTTTATTCAAAATGTAGATTCCAAGTTATCAATTTAAAAGACAAAATTTCTAACACATGCGAAGAGGACAATCTTAATAAAATTAGTCTTGGCATTTCTTCTTGTATATTACATGCTATAAGCATTCTTCCAAACGAGATTTGCACAAAAATTAATTCATCTCAAAAGGACTTTTAATGGGGTTTAAAAGAATACTGAAATCACTTGTATTTCAAAGCATATAACCATTTTCAGTAAGACAAAAATAAAAGATGATTAATTGGCTTTAAAGATATGGATATTATTAATAAATCCTGAATATGTTTTACTTGAGCCCAAACTCAACGCAAATAAAACTTTGGGTCTAATATTTGGACCAAAATTTACCCTGTTTTAAAACAACAGGCTTCGGACCGAATGTGGACTATTCGATCAAATAAAACTATTTTCTTAATTTTAAGGTTGATTTTAGGCCCATGATTACTCCTAAATTCATATTATATGAGTTTTTTTTTTTTTTTTAACAGTTGACACTTGAGCTATTTGATGATAGTTAATTTAAGTGTGTATATATATATATATATATATCAGCATATAAATAAAAGTATTATTTACTAATTAGTTCTAGTCGGGTTGAGCCTCGAGCTGAAATTGAGTTTTCCCAAACTCTGTCCAAATAAAACTTTGAGGTTAAAAGTTGAGTTCAAATGCAACCCAACTCAAAATTAGGTTGGTCCAACCCAATTATTTTTCGGACCGGACATGCCAAGCTTTGGACCAACCTAACCCAATTGACAGCATTGATGTTTCTCCATTTAGACAAGAGATTATTCGAAGTTAAATGTGGGATCCCAGCCATGAAGTAGCATCCCACATTAATGCACCAAACAAACGTTTGCCAACCACACCTAACAGCCACACCTACAAATCAAGTACAATAAAAAATGGTGAAAGGTCCCCCCCACCTCCCTGTGAGAGAGGGCACACCCTGTTCCTGATGCAGAGGTTTTCTTATTAAATTTAAAAGACAAGAACCCATGTTAAAAAACAAATAAAATCCGTATTAAAAAACAAAACCCATGTTTTTTTCATGCTATAAAAAGCTACAGTAAAATTTACCACACCAGATCCTTGCTTGTCATATATTTCTGGGAAAAATTTAGGTGAGAATAAATTTCATGAGAACCGTGAAAACGGCATTAGGGTGCAAACACATTTCAGTGCTGATACGTCTGCCCCTCTGGCACCGTTTCCCGGTTTTCACGAAAGTCATTTGCACATAATCCGAGCCCTATATTTGTTTATCTTTATATATAGACAGATGCACAGCGAAAGGGATTTTTGTGACGCTAGTTGGATTTTGCTCGTTACTGTAGTTGGGTTTGTTTATTTTATACTTGCTAATGGCAGAGATCAAATTATTAATACACAATGTTTTTATTTAATAATGAAGAGTGATTGATGTTGGTGATATTATATTTGGGGATATCTTATCCCCTTTTATTTTATGAATATTTTTTCTTATTAAAAAACTTAAAAGAAAAATTAAAAACCGGGGGTGGCTTTGACGTATTATAGCATTTGGTTGACTTAGCTAACTAAAAAGTTGTAAATAAATTTACAAATTACATTACTAAGAGTTACTCATCTGAATTAGCTTCTTCAAGGAAGGCAAAAATGTTAAAAGTTTGAATGATTTTTTTTATTTTTTTTTTAAATAGCATAAGGTAGGATTTAATTTTTCTTAGGACATAAATTTATTTTTTTTAAATAAGAAGTCATTCATTACTAAAAATCGGGCAAAAAATCAGACAAATCCTGGCGTTTATAAAAATTCATGCAAACTGACTGGTTAGATGTGATCTATGCACCATCGATTCTATGTTGGAGAAACCGGATGGCTGATGGGTTCAAGGAAAAACCGCTTCAGTCATTTGATCCGGTCCAGTTCACTAAAAATTAGGTGAGAACGAATCTTGTGAGAACTGTGAAAACGGCATAGGGTGTGGACACATCAGTGCCAAAAAGTGATGAGTGCCCCCCAAAAAGTACAAATCACTTTTCGGTACTGATGCGTCAGCCCCTCTAGTTCTGTTTTCACAGCTCCCACAAGATTCGTTTGCACATAATCCAAGCCTGGTCCAGTTTTAAAACTATGGTTTTAGTCCCCCCTTTTTTTTTTTTTTAAATGGTTTTAGTCCTTAGGGTTTATAGGTATAGGGTCACCGATAATCATTCTCTAATATACCCTTCCCCAGCCAATTGAAGACCAAGTTAGGTGTGTGCTATGTGCATCCAACTAATATAAGAATTTACAAAATTGATCATGCATCTGGTACGATATGCTTTGCGACACCTCCATTAGACAAGACACAAGGGGGTGGGGTCCATTCACTTTTGGGCGCCCACCCCCTTGTGTCTTGCCTCACGGGGCATCGCAGAAGATATCAACCCCATGCATCGATATCCTTGGCAGTGTCGCCATACTTTCCTGGAGCCATATCCTCTGCGCCATCTTATGGTGTGCCAAAGGGGGTGGAGCCCTGCACTTTTTGCAGGACCTCACCCCCTTTGTGTCTGGCGCACCATAAGGTGGCACAGAGGACACGAGTCCTACTTTCATATCGGCATGATATAATAAAGAGAGCAAACATTGGTTGATGTTGATGTAAAATGAACGAGATAAACAAATAAGAAAGAACAGCCATATACTACACAAGGATAATGATTAAAATGGTTAAAAAAATATAGTAGCTTTACTTCCCACACCTTCCCTTTCCTTTGTTTTTTGAATTACATTACATTGACTTTGTAACATAGTAATGAAATTTAAAATATCTACATTTAAAATATCTACATATTCATGGGTACAGTTGAATTGTCATCCTCTGCACAAGGGTATTTTAGTAAATACACATACATTGACCTCCCCTGACTGCCAACTCACGTAAGCAGTAATTGGTATTAAAGCCCCTCACCGTCTTCCTCATTAGTCACTTTGATTAAGGGAGTACTTAGTTCAATGCACAATAAAGGCACAACGAGAAAATGTGCTTCGAGGCAACACATGGTAGATATCTCACTTTACAGATTACTTTCATAAACATCAGGCTGTCAATCGGACCAAGTTGGGCTAGGCTAAGGTCATCTCAAGCCCAGCCCGAGACATTTTACCCCGAACCCAGCCTGATTTAACAAATCGGGCTTGGGGCCTTGGAGCTAGCCCCATTTTAATACCTCCAATTTCACTATAAAGCTGAGCATCAGAGAATTGACACACTTCATATTTCCTGTGAAGATGAGAGAATCAAGAGCAAAATGATGAAAGGATGTCATAAAAAGGTGAGAAATCTCTTCATATTGCATCAAGATGGTGAGGTTAATTATTTGAGATATTAACTTACAACTCTTAGAACTACAGTTCAAGCAGCCAACAATTAATACTGTAGACATAAATTTTGTGCGTAAATCTGTAATACGAAATAATGTAACAAATTCAATAAATGAATATTTTTAATAAATAATAGGTACAATTTCTTTGATTTTTACAATCTTTTGCAAAAGAGTAAAATTTCTGATTCTTTATTGACGGAATTCAAGGGCTTGACGTCGTGTTTCTTAGATTTGAGTGTTGGTGTGCTTAATCGCGGATGAATCGGCTTCTTTTCAGGGCTTCGTGCTTTATCCAAAAAAGAGATAAACAACGTAAATCTCGCTCTTAGGACCGGATTTGTAGCGTGTTTCTGAGATGTAAAAAGTTTTTCTCTAGCAACAAACTATTGTTGATGGAGATACTAGAAAGTATGCCTTGAGTCTTTGAGTCTTTAAGTCTTTAGAGAGATCTAGAGATGCTTTGAGAGTTTTCTTCTTTCAAGAGTTTCTTGCTTAAAGCCTTTTACCAAATGTCCTTTATTTATGTGAAAAAGGGGTATTTATAGATTTGGTATTAGAATCTTGTCAAAATCCATAATTGGGTGTTAATTGGCCACTCTTACTCATTTTAGTCTAAAAGAGTGATTGTACATTCCTTGTTTGGAGAGAATTGCAATTTATGGAATTATTTGTATTTCATAAGCAGCATAACCTTCTTTATTTACCCGAGAGAATTTAGATTTGATTTTATTTAAATCTCTCTCATGTGGGTCTCATGTAAACTGTTTGGGCTTGAGACATGTGGGTTGTCCACAATGGTCTTATGGGTTGTTGTTGAAAAACCCGAACTAGGCCTAAATGTACTTGTTCATGTATTTGGGCTTATTTTATGAGTGTAAGGCCCATTTACGGAATTTTAGTCTTTTGTATACATTTGTGAGGGTGTAGGCCCCTTTTTGTAGATTGTACAAATTTTAGATATCTACAAATGCTCCCTCAAGAATGTGTTGACGGAAGCATGGGTAATGTAGGTGATGACGACGTACACACTCTTGATTCTTGTGATATAGAGAATCGAAATGATGTGAGTGACAACAACACCACTTCTTGACCCCCCCCCTCTTTTTTTAAGGATGGTGAGGAATGGATAATTTTGGTCCATGATGACATTAGTTCTTTGACCAATGCGACCTCCATGGCTACACCTTGACTCTAGGATTTGGCTAATTCTCTATTGCTTGAGAACTTCGTATGGGAGCCATAAAACCGCATTATAGATGGGCATTGCAAAACTGGATAGGTGAGCACTATGCCCATATGCCAGCTTTCAACCTCAAACTTGCAATTTGCATATACTTCTTCCAGCTCTACAACATACTATCCATGTTTTCTAGGCGAGACCATGACTTGTTTGCCAATTTGTTGTAAGATTTGAAGAAATTGCTGCTTCCAATGTAATTCTTCCCATTTTCATGCTAATAATGACACGTGCACCAAAATTTGAAATGGTCCTTGTAAATTCCGCGATGCTCTTACGATGAACTGGTATTATTTCTGATGAATCTATAAGAGGAAACAATGACTGTGGTGCAGCCGCCAAGCAACATGCTACAATTGCGATAACACCATTGGATTGATTGAGGATCACAATTTAAGATGGTCAGTGGCTACTTGTGTATTTGACCATGACCGCAACTCATCTCTTAACATGTGAAATTAGTTGTTGTAATATACTACTTTTGCCATAGCCCACAGTGATAATGGGTTTATTGTTTAAAACAGGACCAAGTCAATTCAAACGCATGTTAGATGATAATGGGTTTATTGTTTAACACCAAGTCAGTTCTTGGTGTTCAGAACTGACTTGGTCTTAAACAATAAACCCATGTTAATTACACTTGGTGACCTGACCAAGTCAGGCCCCTTCTTTCATGAGTTTTGTCTTCATGTTAATTACACTTAAGAAGCATGCACCCTTTGCTCTGTGTTCTACCTAAAGTCGAGATTCTTTGCTCTGATTCAGCTTTAAACTGTAATGATATATATATATATATATATATATATATTTTCAAACTTGACGAATTCGCAACATAATTAGGGCCGTCAACAAACTGGCTAAGACTTGGGCAATAATGTTTAGCCTTTGAACATATTACCAACATGGGTCCAAGATGTGTTCCATAAACCCACCAGGCCTAACAAAATCAGGGCCGTCACCTTCAATTTTATTGGCGGAACTCACCATCATTGCTTTTTATATCTATGGTTTGTTAGGGAAAGAAGCAATGCATCGGAAGCTTGTAGTTTTAGCTGTCATGCCTTCAATGGTTGTTTTGAACCTCAACTTTCGGCCTTTATGCATGTCTTTTCTCGTCCCAATTCTCATAGTAATTTGAACTCGTTTTGCTAATATCATCTATGTAGTTCCCTTCCACTGCACATTAATCACCTCCTCCTTGTTCTTCCTCATTGAAGCTCCACTTTGTTTATTTATTTATTTTACATACATATATTTTATTTTTTTAGGTTTAACTTGGAGGACTGTGCAACTCTATTTCTCTCATATCTTAAACTAATTCTTATGCAACTCAAGAGAATGGCTTTCAAACCAACCCCCTTGGTACAAAACTCATGGCATTGCTCTTAAAGTATGCCTGTAGACACCAGCTAGTGTGTTCAAACTGACCCCCTTGTTACAACAACTCAAGAATGTTACAAGTTGTCATCCTTTATTGTTTCTTCGCTAAAGACAAGGTTTAGTGGCCTTCCATCTGCTTCAATGTGAGGATATGCCTGTACAGATGGTGGTGACTGAGCCTAGAGTTTTACAGGTTAAAAACTCCCAAGCTAAGATCAGTTTTTTTTTTTCATGAAACAAACAACGACGAAAATTTTCCAGATTATTCCCATTACAAACTTCAGCTGAAGCAGTACCCACCACTATGCTCTTCACATAATTGATCTGGTCTTGCTAACATTGAACATATGATTTTCCTTCTAGTCTTTCTACATCCCCGGTGAAGCAGGTGTCAACATCATTATAAGGCCTAACCAATCTTACCTAAGAAGCCAGCTCGTTGAGCCGAGTTTTGTAATAGGGTTTGCTATCTTGAGTAAAGCTTACCAAGCTCACCACATCTCACCTTAAGCTATCTTTTATGCCTCCAAAGTGACAAGCATGCCAACACACTCCTCTGCCACCTTAACTTTAGAGAAAAGGAAGTGGTTCTAACAGCCATTCACGTCCACATAGCCGTCTTTTCTGGTTATGCTCGACTTTCATCCACTTGTAAGGAGTCGTCAAAGAATAAATCATTAGCTGGAAGTTGATCTCCAATATAAAAATAAATAATGACATCAAAGATGTAGATTCGTCGTCGTCTTCTAAATGTTCATCCATTTTTTTAAATTTAATTGTGAACTCTTTTCCTCTTTCGAAACAGGTACCCAACGGTCTTGGTCTGTGGAATCATTATGGCTTCCGAGAAGGTAACTTTTGATTTTAAATATAGAATTGTGGTGCATCTCGTTCTCCTTGTGTCTTCTTTGTAGAAAATTCTTTAAACTTTCAATAGTCATTATTTAGAGAGAAGATTCGTCAATACTATTGTCTTTCTTCTAGCAGGATGGTGCTTCCCATTGTCTCCTTGTCTTGATAGTGGATATGTTCCTTAAGGCCAAAGTGAGTGATCCTAGAGATAGACGTAGTATCCTCTATCTTCCAGAATGATGGGGGTATCCATTATCATTTATCTCGACAGTGGACATGTTTTACAGGTTGAAGTATTGTGATCTTGGAAACGGGGTATTGGTGCCAGATTTCAAAGTATGCGGAGCATCCTTCAGAGAGAAGATTTGCCAACATTGTTGTCTATCTTCCAATAAGATGGTGCTTCCCATTGTTGTCTTGCCTTGATAGTGGACATGTTCCACAAGGTCAAAGTGGGTAATCCTAGAGATAGACGTGGTGTCTTCTATCTTCCAACTGGATAGGGGTATCCATTGTCACTTACCTCAATAGTGGATATGTTCCACAGGTTGAAGTATGGTAATCCTGGAACGGGGTATTGGTGCCAAACTTTAGAGCATGTTGAGCATCTTTCAACTTTCATCATTCATCCTTCAAAGAGAAGATTCGCAAATACTGTTGTCTGTCTTCCAGGATAATAGTGCTTTCCATCGTCGCCTTGCCTTAATAGTGGACATGTTCCATAAAATCAAAGTGGGTGATTCTAGAGATAGACGCGGTATCCTCTATCTTCCAGCAGGATGGGGGTATCTATTGTCACTTACCTCAATAGTAGACATGTTCCATAGGTTGAAGTATGGTGATCCCGGAAACGGAGTGTTGGTGTTAGATTTCAGAGCGTGCTAAGTATCCTTCATAAGATGATAATTTTCTTTTAAGGGATTTCTATAGATTGTTGCATTCTTGTCTTCCTCTTTTCTTTTAACTGTCATTTATAGCCATATCTTTGTTATATATGCTTGTCTTCTCATCATTTTTTCTTTGTAGGACGTGGTCTTTTTTAATGAATTTTCTTCTACATCCTACAGCCAAAGTATGACTATCGTAATAGATGAGGATGATACCATAGAAGAAGGAACTACCCTCTACGTACACCCCCCGATTATTGGACATTTTACACCTAAGTGGAGGGCTTCCAAAAATCCTTATCACTTATCTAAATGGGAATCTGAGCTTATGAAAGAACTTGAAAATCTAGACTATGATGGTACCATTACTCGCTTAACACATTCAAAAGTTTTGATACTTAACTCTTCTCACCATTCGAAGGGTAATTCTCTTCACAATTCTAGTCCTTTTCTTCTTCTTGGTAGCATATACATGGAAAAGAAGCACGTTGGGGAGTCGTATTTTCAATTAAGAGTGAATTTTCTTATACTAAAAGATATTGAGAGTGGCTAGAAGACATACTTGTACGTAATCGCGATGCACTTATTAAGGCAAACATCCATGATGCAATATTTGCCTCTTTATTCACATATGATCGCAATCTGAATGTCATACGGGCTTTATGTGAATCATGGTGTCCAACTACAAATACCCTTCACTCCTTTAGGCGATAATTCTATTTCTTTATGGGACTTGTAGGTGATGGGTATCTTACCAATCTCTGGTACATTTTATGATGAATTTATTCCTACTACAGACGAATTATCAGGTATGGACAACAGGAGTATACCATATCTTTCCCCCAGTTGCAAGTATCTTTTTCTTGCTTTTCATACCCTGCGTGAGAAAGTGAATTCACAATATATGGTAAGTGTGACCAACTGGATAAATCATTGGTTCCAAGGCCCCTTAAAATACCAAAAACCCCCTGCTAGGAATTCCAAACGAGTGAAGCCACAAAAATGTTCTTATAACCTTTTAGGCTTTATGGACTTGATTCGTGGATGGACACTAGATGAGGAAATTGTTTTTGCTGGCATGAGAATTGGAGCTAATTTAAAGCAAAAGGTGCACCTTGCTTCTCTCCTTTATTGTTGGCTATGCATTTTTGTCCTTTCAGGTAAGAAGGGTTCTTACATTCGCCCAGGGACATTCAAAATTGCTAGCAGGATGGCACGTGGTGATGTATTTTCTCTAATTGTTCCTATTTTGGGTAGTATTTACAATGGCTTGAATTTAATTTCTTCATCAGTGGATCCTAGTAGGAGTGACATTGTATTCCTTATCCATTATGTTTATGCATGGTTAGGGGAATACTTCGGAGTATGTCATCCTTCTTCAAAGATTAAGGGCTTGGCTTGCATGACCCAATTTGCTGGGGAGCGGATGGCCAAGTGTTATAATGAGCTGGAGGCACGTGACTTGTTGGGGACTAAACCACATGTTCCATTGAGTTCAACTATATAATCACCAAGGATGAGCAAAGAGTTTTAGTATACAATACTCATTTAGCTATTCACCTCTTTGAGTACTTCACTAACCTTCGGTCCAATTATTTAACATTACGCTATGAGGATTTATACATCGTGGAACCCTATAGTCTTCACATGTTTAGTCGACAATTTGGTTATGTCCAGGACGTGCCAAGGAATCTTAGTGAAGATAAATGCTCGTGCACCTATATAGAAATGGTTAAATTATAGAGTCTTGCTTGAAATTCGATACGAAGTGTCGAATTGTGCTTTCATCACACTCTAATGTTGAAGAAGGACCTCTGGCTACTAAAGATTACTATGAGTGGTGGCTTAAGATATCCCATGATTACTTCTCCATAGGCACTAAGACTTTGGCAGAAAGCGTGGACCCCAACTCTTGTTTACTTCAAAAATAGAGCTCATTGCAAAATAACTAATATATTCTTAAGCTAAAGTTACCACAAGGCAAAAGAGGGAGCCCAAAGATTGTTCTTGCTACTACCATCCACCTAATGGAGGGAGTAGGAGATTCTCCTAATAACATTCTTACTCTTCCTACAGATGATGGTCATAGAACACCTATCCATCAAGGAGGTCAAGATACCAAAATAGCTTCTAGGGGTGGCTCGGTTCATGTGATTGACAATAGCAAAAGTAGTTTAGAGAATGATGATCGTTTCTGGAAGTGTTTAAAGAGAGCCCCCTGCTCTTCTCATATTACCAAGGTCGTAGCGGTGACCACTGAACGACAAGAAATTCCTCTAAAAAGCATCATAAGTGCCCAATCATCACTTAACTTACCACCTGAGACTAATTCCATGGGTATTCTACCCACAAATATGGATTTCGAGGTATTTCATCAATGTCCTTGACTTTTAAGTAATTATATTGCATATGTTTGATTTTGCTCAATAATTTTTTTTTATATATAATCCAAGTCATTAACAATAAATTACTCTTTACAGTGGGAGAATTATGAAGACTCTGGTACAGAGGTTTGCACAAACTCGACTCATAGTGCTACTTCGATACAAGGGCCAAGTTCATTGGATTTAGTTTTCAAAGGAAGGGTAAATCCTGATTCCATACTTGTAGAAGACATTCGTGCAATGCTTGAATCTCATCCTGAAACTACTCACGATATCCCACAATCAGTTCAATTGATGTCAACTTCCCCTTCTTTATTGAAGCAAGCTACTGGATCCCAAATATCTGTTTTTCAGGTGGATGACGTTATCTCGCATGCCCACTGCTTGAGTGTTGTGATGATGGGTGACAGACTTTTAGAGAAGATCACAAGCAATAGATCCCCTTCCTTTGAAGAGTTGTGTTCAGAAATATATAGATGATGTAAAAAACTACATGTCTATACAAGAAGCTTTTGGCCAATGGATGACTTCAACCGGTCATGCTCAACATTGCACTGAAATTCAATGTTGTCTTGATATTGCTTTGCTTGATTTAATTCGTGAGAAAGATACTCTCAATTTACAGCAATCGAAATTGACCAATATTCAGTCCAAGAGAGCTATGCTAATCGAAGAACTAAAGCATCTTGAAGCTGAGGAAGAGGGACTCGTTACTTCTATTCTTAATGGGGAGAATATTGTATGGGAAAAAGACGTCCCTGTAACGGATGCGGAAAAGGAGCTCTCTAATCTCGAGCTCATCTAGCCTTTGTCTATTGATGACATTGCAACTCTGCAGACAATGGACAAGATATTGAATGAGGCTTAAGAAGAGCTAAAGGCTTTGAAATGGGTGTCATAGTTATCTCGTTTATTTGTTCATACATTCATTTGTCCATGCGACTCTTCTCTTGTCAACAACTTTTGATTGTCATTTGTGATATCACTCTATCTTTATCTTTCAGTTTGATAGAATAATATATTGATAACCTTTTGGATTTTCATTTTAGCATATAACTTTGTTGTTGTTAGAAGATGTGGGCTAGAAGTAGTGCACGACTTTTTTTTTTTTTAGCCATTCATAGTTTATACTCTTGAGGGCTAGGAGTGGTACAAGATTTGTTTTTATGTCATTCACAATTTATACTCTTGTGGGTCAGGAGTGGTAAAAGATTTTTTTTTATTTGAACCATACACAACTTATATTCATGCGGGTCAGGAGTAATGATTCTTATTTGGTTTCGCCATACACAGTTTATACTCATGCCGGCCAAGAGTGTGGTGAGAGGAACCCAAGATGTTGGGTTCTATTTCTCCGTACGTAGTTTATACTCATGCAGGCTAGGAGATGTACAAGGTTTTCAAGGGTGGTATCTTTTGAGAAACTTCTCATTGATGGGTCTAAGACGTAATCCTTCTGGTGTGATGAGGAGATATGCACCATTGAAGTAAACTTCTTTTACCACATGAGGTCCGTCCCATTTCAGATCAAACTTCTTTCCCGAACGGTGAGACAAAATGATGGGTCACCGAACTACAAGCACCAAGTCTCCAATTTGAAAGACCTGGGCCCAACTTTCTTGTTAAATGCACGAGAAAGGCGAGCTTGATAGCATTCTAGTCTTTGTTGTGCTTCCAACCAATTTTCATCTAGTGCCTTGAGTTCTGCACGCCATAACCTTGTGTTTTCATCATCTGTAAGCCCTTCTTGGATAGCGATCCATAGTGATGGGATTTGACATTCTAGTAGAAGAACAACCTCTACACTATACACTAAGGCATAAGGCGTAGAGTGAGTAGGAGTTCTAAATGATATGCGATACGCCCATAACGCTTTGCTAATTCGCTCATGCCCATCTTTCTTTGACTTTGATACAGTCTTTTCAAGTAGATTACAAAGAGTCTTGTTGAATGCTTCAGCAAATCCATTGGTAGGGGCATTATACATGGTAGAAAGTCGTTGCTTTATCCCAAACTTTTCACAGAATTAGTCCATCAAGATGTTCTTGAATGAATTTTCGTTATCTGTGACAATGTACCGCGGTATTCTATAATAGAAGATAATGTGGTTCTTAATGAATTATACCACAGTCTCTTTCTTTACCTCCTTAAGGGGCATAGCTTCAACCCACTTAAAGAAATAGTCTATTGCAACCAAGATGTAGAGATGTTGTTTTGATGACTTTGGGAGTGGACCAACTACATCCAGTCCTTACCCATCAAATGACCATGAAGTGACTGTAGGGTGTAATGGTTCTAGAGGTTAATGAATATAATCTCCATAGAATTGACAAGCTTGGCATTACTTTGCATATTTCGTCGAATCTTTCACCATCATTGGCCAGTAAAACCTCATCCTCTTCAATTGGTCATGGATTTTTTATCCAGATTGATGTGCTCCACACACTCTTGAATGTGCATCCTTTAAAGTTTCTTAAACTTATCGTTTCCAAGACATCTTTTGAAAACATCATTGAAAGAACAATGATAAAGTTGACCGTTAAAGTAAAAAAATAGGGCTGCACGTCACCATATTTTGGTCCTATGCTTTAGGTTATCTAGTAACTTCTTATATTGCAAGTAGTCGATGAATGGCTACCTCCAGTCTTTAATTTCAATTTCAAACATAGAGACAACAGTACTGTGTTGATATTCATCCCCAAAGTATGCTAAAGGGGGTAGTACCCATCGTTGACAAACAGGAACAATGGTTGCTTCTTCTTCAAGCAAGGCTAAAGTAGTTGGGAGATTTGCTAAGGCATCTACCTATTTATTCTCACTTCTTAGTACATGTCCTATGGTGATATCTTCAAATTGTTCCAAAAGTTGACAAGTATAACCGTGGTATGGAATCAAGTCCGGCTTTCGTACATCATACTCTGTTAAGAGTTGATTTATAATAAGTTGAGAATCTCCATATACATTGAGCTGGTGAAGCTACAACTCTAAGGCTATCTTTAACCCAATGATGAACACTTGGTATTCAACTACATTATTTGAGCACAATTACTTTAAGGCAAAGGAGAAAGGTAACACTTCACTTTGTGGGGTGACGAACACCACTCCTACCTCAGCTCTGTCTTTGTGTGTAGCGCCATCGAAGAACATTTTTCATGCCGGTGGAATATCTAAGTAAAAGACTTCTTCATCAGACAAGTCTTCAGATAATTTTCACTTTGCTAGGATTGGATGATCATCAAGGAAATTTGCCAAGACTTGTCCTTTCACCATCTTTTGAGGCATATAGGCGATCTCAAATTCTGATAAGAGAAGAGCCCATTTAGCCAATCTTCTAGAGAGTACTGGTCTCGTCATGATGTATTTAAG